>JAQQBS010000004.1:4432185-4460906 GCA_030347275.1 Microctonus aethiopoides
TTTTTTTTCTTTTTTATGATTGGTTATAGATCCAGTAAACATGATTAGTATATTAAAATTTTTATCTTTTCATAACAACAATTTTTTATTAGAATATACATTATTGATCATTTTTATTAATATTACTGGACGGTGATTTTTGTCATTTCCTGATTCAAAAATTTTTGTTCCTATCGCTGAAGAATATTAATTAATTCTTCATATTAATATACATTATTAATAAATATAACAGCTTAGGGACTGAGTGCTTATACAATTTACATTAGTCATAGACGACTATGATTTATTTTATATTCATAAATATGACTTCAATGCTGATTGTATTCGCATGTTAAGTCGACTTTCAAAATCATAATTGGTGTATTGCGATTGGGCCTTGATTAGAGTTATTTTACCCTCTTCGACTCTCTGGAAATAAAAATATTGCAATGGATAATTATTTAAAATTAATCTTCAAATGGTAATAATATACAAGAAAAAAAAAAGATAAATCACAAACAATTGTGCATAAAAGTTTGTTTACAGGATAAAAGATTTTGGATGAAAATATTCATGAACTTTTATGCACAAATGTATGAATGTAAGCTTCTGATTGACATACATTAGAGTTACATAAACTGACACCAAGCTCATATAGAGCAAATGAACTGATGTGCTGATCTTCGATGTCATTCGTAGGAATCCGATATTTCAAACAACTGCGAAAACATTTAATGGCTGTAGAATTTTTATTTAAATATAAATAAGCTGCTCCAGCAATTAGGTAAGATAAGCCAACCATGGGTTCATCGTCACGATTATTTGTGCACTCTGTTTAAATAATTTGGATTAAATTATGTAAAAATTCATATTTATTATATATTTAACGTGGTATATATTAATTAATTACCTGATATAATATTACAAAGGGATTCTACAGAGCACGAAGACATAGTATGCCACAAATAAAGATATTCATAAACAAGCATTTTGTAATAAGCTGCTGGATACGCGTTTCCATTGTAATTAATTAATTTGGAAACTCTTCTTGAAACAAAGATATCTAATTGTGTCATACTCTTTGTTGTATTAATCATCATTGCCTGAATTTTAGTATGTATTTTATGAATGTCATCATAATTCCCATTTGCTCCTGCGCATACTGATGAAAAAGAAATGCTTATTAATAATATCAATCAAAAGATTTAGCAGTAGAAAAATTGAAAATATCAAAAAATACCAGCAGCCAAATAAACATGGAGACTTTTACACCAACGTGATTCATTTTGCAGTCTTTCAAAGGCATTATGTGCTCCTGCATAATTAAGTTTAATAACATGACACCACGCAATTTCATGGAGACAGAGCAATTGAATTTCTCTTTGAGAGCTGGAAACTTTCATTGCTTTATCATGTGCCTCCAAAGCCGCATCGATATTTGACTATATCACAAATAACAATTTAATAATAATATTAAAATTATCCTATCAATATATTAATTATAATTGTATACCTGAAGTTTTTCTATTTGGCCAGTGAAAAACAGGAAAAGAGAACTGCTTGGATATTCCTCTTGACATTCACTGATCAATTGCTTGGCAGCATTTATTCCTGCTTTTATATTCTTGCAGTCATGAGGAGAGCAAAATGGCCGGATTATTGTGTGATAACATAGTAACGCCAGCCTGTGTATGTATCATTACATTTATTACTATTCTAATGAAAAATATTGAAATAATTGTGCATTATATTCATGAACTTACGTGGCAAGTGGTGCACGCATATCTTCACCAAGGCGTGCATACATCAATGCTGTTAAACCAATTCGTCTATTACCTTCAAATCCAAGAAAATGAATGAGCTTGAGTAAGGACGGTGGTACGAGACTTGTGCACAGTTGAAATATCCCGTAACCAAAGCTCACAGCTGACATTAAACGTATAACTTGAGCTGGTTCGACAAAGTTGAATTCTTTTATATTTTGTTGGTCCGTTGTTGATATATTGCTGAATGAAAAAATCATAGATAAAGAATTTTTCAATGCTGATGTTGATGACAGTGGTAATTTAGGTGTAGATGATATTGCTGATGGTGTCAGTGAGCCGCCACTGCCATTAGACGACGAGTTGGTTGACCAATTCAAGTGGCATTCATTGATAGCATATTTTTCATTGAATCCAGATGGATTTATGCCAAATGTTCGACGATAAAGATGAAGAATTTGAAAATATGTTTGTTGATAAATACGCCATGCTTTACGCATCATCCATCCAACGCGAACATAATTGCTGATTTCAACTTGTTGTACAAGAACTAATATTGCGGCACATAGTTGTGTATCAGCTGCAACGATTTGTCGCTCTAATTTCATTCCATAATCATCCTATATTACATTTAAAAATTTATTCGTTTAAAATAATGACTGGTGAATGTGTATATTTAAATTTAAACGACTGAATAATTATATTATATAACTCACATTGATTTTTGGGTCTGATCCGAGTAATTTATTTGTCATACATTTCAACCAATTTATATCACTCTCGCAATCTCGTCCTGTATCTTTCAATAATTTAGTAGCCTGCTGAAGTTGATTGTCTTCAAATGTCATCAGTGCATTCTTCAAGGACAATAAATATGATCATCATATACATTTTTTATACACTGATTTATGTTTAATAATGCGAATGATTTTACTATATTTACCATGAAAGAAATATAGCATTGAGCTGCCTTTATGTGAAAACTATCTGATCTTGATGCAAATAGAATATTAGATTCTTCCGGTTTATTATTTAAGAAAAGTGTCAGACCTTTCTTGGCCACACTCCAATCCGCAAGTTTCAATGTACCGGATGCCATTTTTAAAACTGTATTATTTTATTATTGCAATAAGGTAAAAACTATTGCATCGATTAAAATATGCCATTTATCGAATTTCACAATTATAATTTCTGCCACATTAACTGCACGAATAAAACTAGTATGTGTTTCATTTGTTCTTACCAATAATTTTATATGTTATCCATCCTCGTGGAATAAAAAACAGATTGCCTCGAGTCCGATAGAAATATCGCGCATGAGCATGTAATCAGAATTACGCATGCTCACTCTTGTAATCTGGTAAAAAATTCATTGATTAATTTAAATTTGTTTACATAACACCGGTAATAAACAACGACAATGATGAACAAAGTCATGGCAATTCAATTAGATAAAATAATAAATTTTATTTACAATAACATTTTTTAAATTGCACAATATTTTCAAGTATCAACATTATCTTAAACAAAATCAAAACCCTCAAATTTTTGCTGAGATATTTTACGGTCGGGTAAAAGTATTTTTCCATCAATTGTAAATGCCGTAATATATGTAGCAGTTTGGCCTTGATATTCCTCAGTTTTTAATGCAATTATTATCGTATCTTGTGAGCCAGGCAAAAATTTAAAGCTTGCAAAACCTCTAATTTTTATTGGATTGTCGATTGAAGTGACCTATAAATAAGCAAATTAAACAAATGAGTGAAAATAATTCGAGAGTAATGGAAAGATGAGAAATTAATAAACACCTTGATGCTGTTAAAATTTTCATCTGCTATAAGCAATACATTGCAGCTCATTGTTTCATCTCGAGTTTCATTATATTGATCTCGAGAGCATCTACGAGGAAGAAAGAACCATCGATTATGGATATCACTCCATGCACCTGACTCATGAATCATATAGCCTGCAATGAATAAATACAACAATAAACATTAATCATTTATGTTTTAAATGACATTAGCAAACATATTATATTTTTATATCGGTAATAATATACCTGGAAACTCGATATTGATAGCTTGTCTTAATTTTTTAAAGTTTCCAGTCCAATCGACTGATTGCACATGACCACAAGGTGATATAATTTTTATCCACATGGGATTATTATGTATAAATTCTCCAGAAGCGGTAGTCCACTCTTTTCCCATGCTACCAACATATAACTGTTGATTTTTCATTGTCGCCCATTCGGATTTAAATCCTTTTTGATTTTTCCCATTTCCATCCATAAGAATAATCCATGGATAAGCTTTATCATGATCAATATGATATACAAGACCAGTTCTGTCATCAAAACTTGTGAGATTACCGTCAAATGTAACAAGCTCTGATAATTCCATTCCTCTGCCTTTCATTGAAAGTGTTGAGGATAGATGAATTTCATCGGGACTCCAACTAATTGAAATGTGATTGCTTTGGGGTAACCATAATAATTGTCCTTTTTTATATATACTTATCCAGGTATTTTTTTCATTACTACTTTTGGATTCTAAATCAAGATCACTTATAATTGCAATTTTAAATGTAATCCCCGATGCTGTTTTGATTGGAGCAGTAATGGGGTATAATGTGTTGTACTTGTGTCCAATGCACTGTGCAATAATTTTATTTTCTCTTGATGTATCAAGTGAATTATTACTTAGCATCAATGGTAAACGTGCATAGAAAAGCATGAATAGCATAAAAATGATGGTAATTATAAACAAGATGAAAAATTGATTGGGAATACGAGATGTGGTCCTGTTACCAACTACTCGATAAATATGAGGTGTATGAAGAGCTTGTCTCCAATCGCGAAACATTGCTTCACTAATTTTTTTTGCTCGTCTTTGCATTTAAGGTATATATTAATTTTGCACTAAATTAATCACTATTTATAATAATACTGGCACCTCATTATATTTAATTGTACTTTTTATCTTGATAATACTGACATAACCTCAATCGAAATGGATGATTTGAATTCTGATACATGCGTATAACCTATCAATATTTTTAGGTTAAAGCACGCCATCTGTTATTCAAAATAAAATTTAAAAATTGTTGGTTATGACCGAGTGTAAAAAAGTAAGAAATCTGTTTTACCATACATATAGTAACAATCTTATAAACGTGCTACGCAATATTCAGGGATTGGTATCCCTGATGGTTTTAGGAATTGAAAATTTTACCGGTATTTTGTATAATTATTTCTTCCTTTATAAGTGCAAATCCGTTAATGTTCAATTGTCGCGTGATCAAAATTTTTATAAATAAAATTACGTTATTACACGCATATTATTCAACAATAAAATGGCAATAAGGTTAGTAACAATGCTTGGGGTAGGATTAATAGGCACAGAAATAATATGGCAATTGTGGAAACGAATTGGTCGTAATCATAAATTGGCGTCGAGACAAAGAACAGCAATAAGCGAAGTCTTTATCTTTTCGGATGAATGCAGTCATTGTCGCAATCATGCTAACACAAGGATCCCATGCAATAAGAATTGTCCAGTTGCCAGTATCAAGTAAATGCATTATATTTTTTTCGCTTACTTATATCGTTTACGACCAATTAAAACTTTTTATTCATTGTACAACGAGATATTAATTGACTTGGTAATATTAATTTATTATAGAAGATTGATCCATTATTTGGACGCCAGTCATAGTACACTGGATGTCTGCATATATATAATGACATCCCAAGATATAACAAAGGCAATAATCGAAGCACAACGAAGGAAGGTTTTAGTTCGTGTGATAGTTGATGCAAATATGTCGGAAAACAGCGCTTGTTTTTATCAATTAGAGCTATTGAAACGAAATGGTATGTGTGTATATACTCATATTTTATTTTTATCATTATTTTATTTATTTATTATATAATTAAATATTGAAATTGATATTATATCTACTTAATTTTATTATTTTAGGTGTGAGAGTAAGAATGCAACGATCAAATGTATCATTAATGCATCACAAATTCGCATTAATAGACAATGAAATTATGATTTATGGCAGTACTAATTGGACAATGCAAGCATTTTATGGAAATTTTGATGGAATATTGGTGACAAATCAACACGAGTTTGTCAAACCGTTTATCAATGAATTCAATCGCATGTGGGAGGTAATGCAATAAATAAAATTTCATTAAAAAATTGTTGACTGATATAAAACTGAAAAATTGACTAATTTATGCACTGATAAAAATTAAATTTTACATACAACACATACGATATACCAATAAATTTAGGTATTATTAAATAAGGATTGTGACATGAATTTCAAAAAGGTTTAGTAATACATACATCCAATTGCGTGGGTTGAGTTAAAATCAACATGTAAGATCGTGTGCGTGGTTCATTTTATTAATATATCTGTCATGTATGTTCTATTAATAATCTAAACGTATCTGAGATTTACCTACAATCAACGTCCAATTTCTCACCCAGGTTATATATATTTTATTTGAGAGTACATCCAATAAATGCATTACCAAAGGTCAAGAATCAGAATAGTTTTATTTTATCAGGATAAATAATTTTTATCTAGTAATAATAATGACGATTTTCGAATGATAGTAATGATTAATTTATTATTGCTGGATATAATATCTCAATATAGTGCGATATAATTTCTCCATAAATATATGCATATATGTATATTAATATTTATATACATTTTCAATGAGTAAATTTTAGCGAATGAACTTCAACAATCAGGTATATAACAGGGTGAGAGATATCAAAGCTCTGGTGGGGAGTTGCCATGACGATCCTGACGTCATTGCCGTGTCTGTCTCTCTTTACGTTTGAGGGAAAGGAGAAATATATAACAAGTATTTTCTATTGTATGGTGTGCTTAGGAACGCATTCAGGGGCGCTTTAAACTCTCTTACAGTTTATGCTTGCGTGACTTTTATACAGCAACCCATTTTTTTTATCGGTATAGTATGGATAAATAATTCTTTATAGAATGTTAATTTTAGGATATTTTAATAATATCCATAACATCATTGTGTTTTCCAATCATTTAAATTCGCAAAGACGTCATGAAATTTATAGTTACGTTTTTAACATTGCAATATATTTTTTTTATTCCATTTAATTTGATAGGAAAGGATATTTACATAATTGAATTGAATTTAAAATACAGGAAATTTAGTGTCAGAATTTTTTTGCATGTTATATATTTACTTCTCAGGGTAGTAATAGGAAATCTTGCGATTGAGGGATAATTAAATTGATTCTATATTCATCGTGAAGCAGATGAAACCGGCTTTTCTTGAGGGAGATATATTGCAATATCTCCTCTCCACTCCTCATTAGCTAATATTAGAAGTTTAAATTCTGCTGCTGCGTAGAAAGGATCTTTTATGTTGTATGATGATAGTGGGGGATTACATTGCAGTCGCAATTTATTTGTCTATGCCAAACGATTCTGGGTGGTTAGGAATGATTAAACTTTTATGATATAAACAAAAGTAAAGCTTTAGGAAGAAGAAATCTCTGTAGAATGCACCAATAGTCTCGCGGTATTGAATATACATATTTGAATTATTTGGCGTCAGGTACATCAACATCCTACTTTAAAATTATTTTCAGTATTCGCATACGCGTTGGAATAATTGATGTTTTATGTTTTGGTAGTTCATTACGTGACTGTCGACGCGGTCATACAGAAAGTTTCAATTATGGCTTGACTTGAAAATAAAAAACTATAAAACTCCGCGTGTTACACGTGACACAAACATCACGTGTACGACACTTCTTAAAATATCCAATGGAAATTTTGTGTTGTGAAACATCTAAATAAACTCCACGTGACGTTTATCATTCGCGTTTATTTTGTTGGCATAATAATTATCACGTAAATTGTGTGATGAAAAAATAACTGATAAGGGTTACAGAAAAAAAAAACACGAATTTATGTTGTATTGTGAATGGGCCATTGATTAGTTTGTATGACAGGAAACAGTTATCGTGGTAAAAAGAGGAAAAATTCGAGGAAAAAAATACATTATTCCCCGTTATTTTTGCAAAATTTATTTTTAGATTGTAACACCACAAGCACAACCCTGAGCATTAAAGTGGCAGCCCTTCTTGAAATAGAACCAACGAATTCCAACCCTCTTATCCCCATAGCCAGTACATGTACATAAATGTTCGGTATATAATATCGTCCTCATTAATTTTGTCTGGGTTGACTTGGCAAAAGAAACATCATAAAAGCTCGCGGGTGGGCCGTTATTCGGCTTGTCCCGTATTTTGCTTTTGCTTCATCATATTGGGCGTAAATGAAAGCATGTGTCAAGAGGCTACATTTCATACGTTAATTAGTATCTCAAATTTTTCGTTAGCAAACATTGAGTGGTGTAATTTCTTTAAACATATAAAAAAGATCTACAGAAAATATTAAAGATGAAATTTAATATGATTCAGAGAAATCTTTTTTTTTCTAAGAAATGAGAAAATTTATTGATATTTTTGTCTGCTTGAGTCGCGAAATGTTCATGAGTTTTTGAAAATATATTTTAAAATATAAAGAATTATAAATGTCACGCTGGTGAAAACTGACGAAATTGGATGAAACTCTTGGAAGTCATACAGTTATTTAGTGTGCTGTGTCTTTATATTCCTTATAATAAATGTACTCACACATTTATACATGTTTACAGGAATTAAATTTTGAAGAGATTCTACTTGGAAACTGAGTGGAGCAAGTAGCGTTGGATTTTGAATAAATTATCAACCAGGAGATTCGTGGTAAAGATAAAATTCAGTCACAGAAAATTTACTTATACAATGAACGAGTGTCCCAATGTCTGGTGTATTGTATTCTCTGGCACGTGCGTCATAGTGGTCTGCAAATGGGTGAGCTGTAAATTATCTATCTATTTTATTCTCCCTTACTTTTCGTATCTGGCATGATGAATAAATGCTGCCGTTGCAGTATATTGCGATGAAAAATATGGATGTTACTCAATTGCATCACACTCATCATTGCACAGGTGACTATTTAAATGTTTTCATTCACCCACACACATCAAACATTAAGAATAATGTTTGATGATGAAAAATATTGCTATCAATCTTGTACATCGCGCATCATTGATTGTGACCGTTGGACTTTCTGGCAGTCTCCTGCAACTGATGTCCTCCATGTCAATATACGTATAGACATTACTTGTAAATATATATATTTATGTAAAATGTACAGAACGTCTGTGACATTTTAGCACCTCGTGACCTAGATTAGGTCGATAGTCGATGCAATTGGACGAAATTAAATCACATTTCATAGATTATTTGTGTGCTAGGTGAACAACATCAGCATTTGTTCCATAAATAATAAGTCATAAAAATTCTTTATGGCTTTATCAGCCATTCAACATTCCCAATGTTCTTATACGAAGTTTATATTAGTATTCTTTATAATTATCCGCGTCCAATTACACACATAGATGTTGTATTATCATGGTGATTTGTTTAATACATCACTTGAGTTAATTTTACACTTCAACTGACATCATTCTTAAAAACCATAACTAAATAGATTTGATTAAAAAAAAATTTTTTCTCTCATGTATTCCTGTCTCAACATAACATATGTATGAATACAAGTCGGTGAACATCAGTGGAAAACCACCTGCGATGTATATTTCTTCATTTAAAGTTAGTTTATTTTCATTTATTTATTTTTTTTTTACTCATCTCTTACTCGAGTGCAAAGTGGTTTTGAGCATTGGATAGAAATACTTGTTTTTGTATACATGTGATGTGATGCCACAAAAAACATGATGCCTGCGTCACGCTAAGCGAATTATATGGTGAATATCCGAGTTGTTGTGTGCACTCGAGGAGCTTGAACTCAGTTAGTGTGAATGGCCTATAACGTTGTGTATAGCGCAATAGTCCTGTCAACCCAATGTTCTTTTGGGGCAGTACATTGGTGGTAGTGGATGGCTGGTGGCCGCGGGTTCGGGGGCTGCATTGGCAATGAGTGTGTCTACCGTTTTCTCGTTTGACGTCAGTGGAATAAAGTAACGTCGTAAAACGAGATCGGCCACCACAGAAATACACACGACTGCGACTGCATCACGTTGGGTGGTTAAATATTGCCGCAACCAATGTGTGATGCCGGGTCGTGGACTGATAGAAGTGGAACATTGTCCGTATGATGATTTATAAATAGTATGGGTGAGAATAAAAATAGATGACGGGCCGTTGGACCTCAACGATGAAGATCGATCATCCCTCTATGACGTGCAAACAACACCAGAAGTTACCGATTATTATGTGTCTTTCATTTCACCGCCCTTTAAATTTCAACATCATCGCTGTTCGTTAAGATTTGTTTATTTTATTTATTTTTTCTATTTTTTCTGTAGAATTGTGATGTAATTCATACAAGAATTATAACAAATATTATTTTATTTAATAATCTTTGATGTGAAACGGGTGTTTGAAGTGTTGGTAAAACGATTGCTAATAATATCTGTAGTTCCTACGAAAATAACTATAAGACTTATTGAAATAGACTTGCGTTGGTGCGTACAGCGATAACAAGACTTGTACAAATTCATTGGCAGATGTTGTAGTATAGGTAGTGCGTAGTGTGTTATCATCGTGAGACCAAAACTAGTTGAAATAATTTTTTTAAAAAAGAGTACAACAAAATGTTTTATCTTGTCAATAGATGATGTAAAGAAAAAATTAAAAAAAAATAACGCACGATTGAATTGTGTTGTTAATATAAAGTTAAACTATAAAAAAATCTCGGTAGCTAAAAATTTTCGTTGTCTATTGGGGGAGCTTTAAATAATTGAAATACCGTAGCGAAAGTTCCTTTTGTGCGTTCGTATATATAATCTGGGTTAAGGATGAAGAGGGTGAAGGACATTGTATTTCGAAAATTGAAGACGTTTAAGTAAATTTGTAGGGTGAAAATAATATATGCATGCAATATGAAAAGATGCGAGCTCTTCTGTGTATTGTATTGGATTATACACTCAAATTCATGTGTCAACACTCTATATTTAACTCGTTTATTTCTTCCACGAATCTCTTTAAGGTCGGCATCATGGCTTGCAATTTTTTTTTTATCTCAATAAGTAATTTAAAGATGACATGAAATGATTTCCTTGTTCATTTTAGTATTATATACTGAAAACTCCAAGCCATTTAATATATTAATTACTTTGAGTATTGTAATAAAGAATTTTAAATTGGTATCAATGGTAGATAAATAATATATTTAATTAAATTTACTTGGGAGATTTTCTTTTCTTTTAAAAGTTCAATTGAACATAAAACGATTTTGTGACGTGAAAAGAAAAACGGTGAAGGGTAAAAAGGTCGACGATTCTGGGCTCAAGATATCTAGGCTCTGTAGTCATGGAAACGACTTCTCTACTGCTATACCCGTGTTAATTGAATAGGAAAAGACACATTGCTGTATAGTTATCGAGAGGAAAATCAAAAATGACATTCTTTGTTAAATTTTATATGGTCAATGTTAATAAAATTTTCAAATTTCGGTTATTAATATTATCTATTTATTATTATCAGGATAATATATATGGTATACAAAACATGACACACAGAAGTAATTTTTTTTTCTACAACATTTATATGTATATACGTATATCTATTTTCTTTATTATTTACATTTATCACTAATGATCTAAACTTATGTCTATATTTTTCTATACCATTGAAAGAACGTGGGAGAATATTTCAAAAAATAAAATTGAGATCACGTCTGTAAACGTATAAATGTAAAAATTGTCTTAACACATAAGACACTCAGCCATTCGTTATGTTAAAAAAAAAAAAAAATTTATTAGAAATTGTGTATATACTTTCATATATGTATATAAACAATTTCTAGTGAAATTTATATTTTTAATATATATGTTTACGTGAAGCATGTAAAATATATATATATTTTAATGCAGCTTTCACGTGATGAACGATTTAATGTATTTATGTTGTTGAAGTTTTATTAATTTATTTTATTTATGGTCGCTACTTTCATCATTTTTAACATTCAATCTAGCCACTCAGTTTATTATTATAATTAATTTCTAATACACATACATTGTCATATTTCTGCGATCACTAAAATGTCGTGAGGCGTTGACGCTGAACGTTCACATTTGTCCTTTATAAATTCAATTATTTTTCATTATTAAATTCCTACGTGTACTCGCATTTGTAATTGTATTAACGAGTTGTTTTGGACCCACGCGAGTACTTTGAGAAAATTGTTTTTCATCCATCTTCATTATTTATTATTTATTATAATATTTTCATACCATTACTCACAAGTTCTTCCATTGACTATTTATAAATTAATTGATTCAGTCTTCATTTATTTTTTATTTTATTCTTCTTTCGAATCGAATTATTATTATTTTATTATTATTTGGTTATTTAATGAATAGTTAGAATATTATACGTTCAGTTTCAACGATAATCTCATTGTTATAAAGGATTTTTATTTATATTTACAATTATTCTAAGTCGTGAACTATTAAGCTTAATTTTATTGACGGGTTTTTAAGCAGTTTTTTTTTCTTGTTACACAGCAGGACAATGAGTTTTGCTACGAAAATTTCTACAAGAATATATTTGTTTACACTCAATCGCGATCATTACAATATTTGATAATTTAATTTCCACCGCGGTTTTTATTTTTTTCTTTTTCACATTATTATTTCAACCACCATTTATTATTAATTTAATTTCACTCCAATTACCATTTATAATGAATCCACAATAGTTTGTTTATTTTTTTTTATGGTCCCCGAAGTCAATTCAAATGGAAAACTCAAAAATAGGTGTATTGAGCATGTCAATTTAATGGATGATTAATCATATAATTTAATCATAGTAGAATTAGGCCTGGTAGTAATTTAATTATTCTTCATATAATTTTACATACCATATAGTTATTAGTATCATGATTTATAATAATATTTTTGGAATATTTCATCTAGTAATTACATCGAATTATTATTGTCTTTGAGGCTTTTTACGTTCATATCGCTGAATTTTATCAACGATAATTTGTGATGAGGGTGAAATATTTAGTAATTAATTTATTTATAGTTATGGTATAGTGAATTGGACATTAAATTTCCTCAATGTTAAAGATTCAAAAAATTTTATATAATTTAATTTCAGTTGAAATTGACAAATTGAATAATTTATTGAACAGAAAAAAATTTTAATGATTGAAGTAATCGTAAAAGAAAGATTATTGTGAATTTTGGGCACAGACAGATTGAGTATGATTGACAAATGTTGTTTCACACATTGGTGAGCATCGTGAACTTGATGATTCAATATGAAAGTTAACTTGGTCGACGGGCACATTAAGATTAATAAAACTCGATTTTTTAATATGGCGCGGTGGAATAAGACACGGTTCACTTGATGATTTAACCATTTCTCACATGGTTTCTCCACCAAAACCACCAACGTGTAACGATACATCATCGAAATTTGAGTCGCATTGCATTACCCAATCCCAAGTGCGTTTAGTAACGACTTTCTGATCAACAGCAGCCTCTAAACCATAACTATTCAATAATTTGCGCAATTTATTTTTATTTTCATCGATATTTAGTCTTTCATCAACAACTGAATCCAAATATAAAAGACTCTCGCCCTTACGTGTCATTTGTGTATCGCTTACTTCAACTGACGTTGATGTCGCACTATGACTTAATTTATTTACACACCACGTATCTTTTAAATATTTATTTATTTCTACTATAATTGCGCGTTTTTCTGGCTTATGTTCGAATATTCGACGGAAGTATCTCAATAAACGTGGCGTGAATCTACGGAATGTGCTTGGAATTTTCGTTGTACGTCGTTTTAACCATCGCTGAAAGGCCGAATAATCAGGATCTTGTATAGGATCGGCACTTCGCCATGGTGGATTTCCCGTTAAACATACAAACAATACAATGCCAAATTGCCAACAATCGGCGCTACGTTTGCACGTATATCTTTCATTTTTTATCACTTCATGAATTTCCGGTGGTGCAAATGGCACCCATGCACAACGTATTTTACTTACAAGAGTGCCCTCACGTTTAATACAACCAAAATCGCATAATTTAATTTTCGACATGTCTTGTGCAAATACTAAAACATTTTCTAATTTTACATCGCGATGGGCTAATTGTTTTGAATGTAAAAAATCAAGTGCTGATGCTAATTGTTCAGCTATTCTTTTACAAATTTCCTCACTCAATCCTCCGGCTTTAACATTGCCGGCTAAATCACCATATGGCGCGTATTCTTGTGCGAAAATATAACACTTTTCAGCTGTAAATGCCACCAAATAAGAGCTCAGGATATTTGGATGTGGGCTCAAATGATATGAATAATGAAATTCTCGAAAAAAATCTTTTTCTGTTGTCAATTCCTGATGAACTGCTTTCAATACCACTCGCGTTTGAGTTCGACGGTGGGTTGCTAATAGAACTTTAGCAAAACTTCCTTCCCCCAAGGTTTTTTCGATATTATATTCTATTGTCAAATCGATTTCCTCCAAAGCGACCTCTTGGACTTTGTGAATGCTTGACTCTTTCTTCTCGTGAAGTTTCATCTGAAATTAAACAAATAAAAAAATATATACATATCAAATAACCAACTCAAATAATTCACAGATATTTTCTAGATTAATTTTCATTTAATTTACACCTTATTCATTTATTTAAAATGCCAAGAAATTATTTACGTCAACCTTTCACCTTTATTATCTTTATTCAATTTATATTAAATCCTTGAACTCGCTCCCTTTTATTTTTCACATGACTTGTCAATGGGCACAAACATTATATAGGAAGGGTAGCATTGAATAAACTTTTTAATTATACCCTCACGTCTACCGTTACGTCATTGTTACTGCAATTTACCGAGTTATCAAGTGGTACAAGCGCTTATTGTTCCGACAATATTAATTATAATTCTTTCGCTTATTATATTATCATATTACCTATTGAATAACATCAAAATATCGCAATTTTATATGTCACGATAATAATATATAATTTATTGTTTTCAGCTGTTTACAGTGATACTAATCTATTGACCATGTGGAAATCAACAAATAATACAAATCCTTCCAAATATTTATCAGACATACTAGCAGTATGAAATCGATATTTTGTTGGCAACTAATGGCTAACTTGGTTGGATATCATCCAAACCTGATGGTCATGATGGTGTATTTTTTTTTCTCTATCGCTGTGAAATGCATCCGATGCATTACCATGACAGTATATGCTTGGCAGCTCTGGCATTTGATGGGTTCATCATAGGTGTCCATCGACAATTCGTACATTCTATATTGATATGATTTAATATAATTATTGTGGATGCCAGGATGATGTCAAGTCCAAGACATCTGAGGCCGGCAAGATCAATAAAATGTGTACCGTATCCATTTTAGTTTTCAATTTAGCAATGTTGTAATTTAAATAACAGCTACTTTTAAATACCGGAAATTACCTCGAATCTTTTTCGGCCTTCAAACTATCCAGACATTTTCTAAATACAATTAAGCTTGTTTGATCGTAGATGAAAATTCGTTTGATACTTTCTCACGAGTTTATCTCTTTTTAAATTATATTTATTAATTTAATAATTATTAAATCAGTTGAATTAATTTTCATGATTGTATTAGGATCATAAAATTCAACTTATTGTTATTTGAATATAAATATATGAGTATGGTTTTGATATTTGCTTAACCTTCACGTTATTTTAGTGTGCGAAATTGAAAAACAAGTTAACAATTTTCAAGGTTAAGATAATTTTTTTTTTAATGCATTATTTTAAGATCGGTTTATTTCTAATTCGTTTTTAACTTAGAAAAAATGTCTTTTATTTCTGGTTTGATAGTGAATAGTAAAAATAATTGGACAATGTCTGAACTTTAGTTTTCTTCATTCGTTTTGAGTGACATTATGTGTATTTTAGGTTTGTTTGATGCGGCAACATTTTCCGTATACATCTATTTAAATATACTGTGAAATGAACACACATTATGTGATATTATTTGCATGCGGTTGAGAAATATAATTTTAGTTTATTGGCTTTTTATGTTTGCATTGTATTAACTTGAAGTACCAATAAAATGTTAGGATAAAGTTATGAATACAACGAATAGCTATAAATTTTATCTGTCCTTACCGTGAAGACGAGTAATATGCAGTATAAGAAGTAAAATCAAGCAATAAATCACCGGTTATCCGGCAGTGTTGGGATAAATATCTTCAATGTACAATATTCATCCAAAAATTAATGTAGTGTTTTTTTTTTTTATATTTTATTTTAATGATTGTCAACGTTTATCATGAACTTATTCATTTATTTTAACTGTTACATTTCTAATATCACTTTCAAATATGAACAAAAATCCAATCACTTGTATTGTATTTCTAACTATTCACGTATTTATTGCGTAGTCAATTAATGATTTTTCAATCACCTGTATTGTTTATAACAAATGCACAAACAATAAAAGCTTTAGGATAGATTCACGTGAAAATTGAAGACAAAGCTGTAGCTTATAATACCGGCAACTTGGTCACATTTTCAGCGATACGCGGATCTCTCGCGTCTGGAAAGCTGCAACGCCCGGTGCTGCTTTTATAGACCCGATGGCGCCGCGCAGTCGTGGAAGATTAAAGCTATGTCGGTGTGGTTAGATACATATATACATACGCGTGTGTGTGTTCTCGTATACATTAGGAAAATCGTGTGTAGAGTAAATCTAGCGTGATAGAAAAGACTTTTTTTTCATTTTCATTTTTTTACTTTTGAATGACTTCAACTTTGTGACAATGAAATATATCAAAAGTTGTTATTATCTCGATAGATTGTGGACTTTTATTGATTATTGGTGACGTAGAATAATACGTCATTGGGGAAACCTGGTGTTTTTGATGATGGGGAGAATAGAGAAAATTTTATGAGCTGAGGATATTAAATCGATGAGGTATAATGAAAGTGTGTTAAGGAAAGCTTTGCAGTTGAATAAATTATTACGGGTCCAGCAGTTCACTCTTTAAGCCTATTAAAAATTGTGTCAGGGATAAAAGAACGTGGGCACGCGCAAACATTTACTGGAGAAAATGGAAATTTACTGCAGGTGGTATTATTGAGCTTCCAACATTTGCTCTGGAAATAAACGGGTGAAGCGCGTGTCACTTATAGTCAAAAGCTTCGATACTGGACGTGACAAGCACGTGTTTAGGCATGTAACAATACTGATCGTTGAGGCCACAAGTAACAATTGCGCATCAACTACTTTTATTGTCATTTGTATTGATTCAAAAGTTTCCTATAACTTGTGGTTATATTTAAACATGTATATTGTTCGGTTTATCAATTTTTTTTTTTTCTTGTAAAATTCAATTAATGAGTTGGGAAAATCAATATTGCATGTGTTTTGTAAATTTTTTCTGAAAATAATTATTTATAATGAGATAAGCCATTTTTCTTTCTGACAATACTGACAAAATATTTCCATATTTCTTCGAATGCTTTTGTTATCTTTTCCTGTTTTTTTTTTTTTTTTTTTTTTTTTTTTTTTTTTTTTTTTTTTTACTGATGTCGACTTGTTTTTGTGATATTTTTCGTCTTTCTTTTTCATCATTTTTGTTTTTGTTTTGTCAGCAAAGCGTCCGCTATGAGCCTTGTAGAGAGGAATTCAAAGAAATTGATATAAGTTTAAATTTGGGTACATAAATTTTGACAACTGATGAACATAAATATATTAAGATTTGTGATATGATTTTTTTACAAATTTGTCATAGAATCATCACATCAAAATTTTTCTTTTATACAATTCTCAATTTATTATCCAGATGCTTTGTATTTCTCTAGTTTCATTTTATTTTAATTAAGAATATATATATATAAATATCCGTATATATATATATATTTATTTAAATTCTTCAGATTTTTTGTTCATTCGCTGGAAGAGTTGACGGAGAACGAGTCACATTTAAAGTAAACATCAGCCACTTTTTCTCCGAAAGTTTTCAAGCTGAGTGACATTAGGTGGTTACATAGGAAACATCGTTTCTCAGGAATTTATTTTTCACGTTGAGATAATGGAAATGCACAAATAACACTGGTCTACATTATATGTGGAAGAAAAATAAAATAAAAATCATGAGTTGAAAATAATTCTCGGAATTTAGTTAATGCACATTGTCTTGAATATCATTTAATAATTTCCGACAATAATGACAATCTATATTCAAGATAAAGACCTGTATTCCAATAAGTCCATTGACATATTGTAAAATTCATCTTACAGAATGTACAAATCGGGCTGTGCTCGTTGGAATATTTGCCTTAGATTTGATCGTTAAATCATGATTTTAATTATTGAATTAAATTCCTCGAATAGAATAAGTATAAATAAAGTTCTTGGATGCGAGGTCGCTGGTAGCATGATCAATTTTTCATTCCCATGACAGATTTACTCTTGTCAAAAGTGTACCCGGTTTTAAATTATTTCATCATCATGACAATATTCTTATACGGAAAATATGAATTATTTATATAACGTGAAAGTATTCTTGATTTAGCTTAATTGAAAATTCAGTCTCATAACTAGTGATATTCATGGAACCAGGACAATAATAGCATGTAGAATAAAATAATATGCTACAAATATTTCTGATAGTTTCGATAAAATTTATTATCCTTTGTATTTCTGATAATATATAATACGGAAAATGTTTTATGGAAACTGTCGGTAACACTTGCTTAACGAAGTAGAAATCTTCGGTTACTACAGTTGTTTAAATACATATTGCTCTTATCTACTTTCCGCAATGAATCAAGCTTACATAAATACGATATTATGACAAAATGTAGCTTTACTATTCAATGGCAATGTTGCAAATTTTATGTTTAACCATCGTCAATGTAAATTAAATATCAAACCATTATCTTATGCTAAAATTTTTATTGTCCATGGTTGATTACGAATAGAAATAAATTCAAAATTTGTTATATTCAAACATAAAATAGAAAAAAAAAATAGCTTTTCTCATTGCTGCGTTTTAAAAGCCAAAAAAAAAATATAAAATTTATAATCAGAGAAACATGAAATAATTATCGAAGCATACGAAATATGAAACAGTAGTTGGGTAATAATTAAAAATTTATTAGAGTAATAAAAGTAAATTAAAACTGTCTGGAAATATAGAGAAATGTTTATGAAATAAAAAGTGCGAATATACGAAGTATGTGTATACACAATGTGGGGATGATGCAATGAATTTTCACGGATTTGCACAAACTGCCAGCAAATGTTCGCAGCAGCTTTCTGCTCATGTTGCTCTACGCGATGGGTTCAACCATACAATATACATACCTCTTAAATCAGAATAAGCGGTGGTGGAAACTTCGGGAACACAAGCGTTAGTACTTGGTATCATATGAATCTCTCACCAAATTCGTATATAAACATAGACTTTGACATATATTGTGGTAAACTCATTTTCATGTTCATATCAATTAACCATATAATATTTCATATAATTTTTGTTTCAAATTTCAATTAAATAAATTCATTGAATATAATTTCCATGCCATATTACTTTGATTTGTCTTCGTAAAAAATCATCGCAGTTAATTTAAATAATAATCGTGTCTCATACGATATTAAAAATTTTTTCGTAGTTGAATAAATAAATTTAACAATCAAGTTTTGATTCGGAAGTTTTTGGCTACTTGTAGTAATGTCGATGGTAACTGAGCAAGAGACAGAAGTAACTTTGTCTCATTCACGGACTGTATCTCTACCAGGGAGGATTTCAACTCGGATTAATCTCGATGCAGCCTAGAATTCTAGATGTAATCCGGATAGCCGATTGTGTAGTAGAAACTTGGATTGTTTGGTTGTGGTAAGATTATATAACACTATTTCAAACCTTTACCATTTGGATCAATGAAAATTTACACCACACAGTCCTTATGTTTTGCTATTTCACACAACACAGGGTATAGTTAATTTAATTAAATGATATCTTGATTTTAAATGAAAATTAGTGAATTTGCTATATATCCATGAACGCACAACTTGGATCTGTCGCGAATGCTGGTGCTGCTGCTCATTGTCTTCCAGTTAGATTTATTAACGACATCTGGCTCGAATTGAGAATAGTGGTGTGAGGTAAAGGTAACATGAGATGAAGCGTCCGGGAAGGGAAAGAAAACTGCGCCATTTCTCTACTGGAAAATGGTCTATCTACATGGAGATAGAGATACATGAAGACGTTCCTCTCCTTCGGTTTATTCCGACTATCCACTTGAAAGGGGCTTTTGGTACACGACCAAGATGTATTTTCCTTGATATAAGCTCTACTACTGTTTCTATCACACCCCTTTTCAAATCGTCGTCTTCAATGTTTCCCTTCTATTTTTCACTGAAACATTTCGCTCCTCTCCCAATTCATGTAAGTAGTAGAATGCGTCTATCAAATTACAATTTAATTTCGATTCTCAATATTGTCTTTTGCTTTTATTCTTTTTCACAATTTATATTTCTATGCGGAATATTTATCAACGTACTTCATGTATGTAAATTTTGATTAATTATAATTAGAGCTGTGTTTCTTCAATTTTTTTTCTATCTCAGTTTGCTCAATCATTTTTCCTACAATCGATATTTTTAATATATCTACCATGTATACATTGAACAAACCTAAGAAATTCATCAGTACTCTGCACCAACCGCATTTCAATTGTAATTAATTGCTGCTTTACCAACTGGTTCTAATGAAACTTTGATTAAAATACGTTTCATTTGTTTTACATTTCTTCCAACAAAGAAAATATTACTAATATTAAATAAATAAAAAATGGAATAAAAGCACAATCAAATAATTATAATTTAAAAATTAGAGTTCATATTTATTTAATTTATATTTATTTAAATACTGAGCAAAATTTAATGAAAAATCAAGAAAAATGGGACAAATTTTGAATATAATAGGCCTACTACGTTTAGTGAAATCTACAAAATGTGTATTAGCATGATTTAGAGTGAGAGAATAAGCGTAAGAGAATGGTGGAAACCAAAATGCCGAGATGAATATGCAATGTGTTATGGCAGGGGTTTCAGTGAGTGCGATTGCGGGCGTTGCGCCATTTCAAACTTCACGAACAACAATATCACTGTACATATATAATATAGAATGTATGCATACATATGCAACATGATTTTATGTATTGCATGATGCAAACATCGAATGGACTAATGTATAGATATTTTGTTACCATTATCGTGGCTTACCACTAAAAGCTCTGTCTCAGCTTCAAGTCGTACTGTCTATTGCCCATCGACTCTCTATACTTCAAGTCCTTCTTCGCTGTGTACGTTTATTTCTTTGGCGAGCACTCACTTTTATTAAATTCCATTGGACAGTCTCCAATGGTAAAGGGAGAAATGGGGAAAGAGTAGTAGGTATATCTTCAAACGTAAGGTGGTGCTCAAAAGAGAAAATTGAAAGAAAAAAAAAAAATAATTTTCAATACAAAAATAAGAACAGAAATTTTTTAAAAAATTGCATTACGACACCTTATGGATTTATATCTTTCTGAGATTTATATTGCGCATTCAATAATAAAATATTAAAATAGAGTAATATTAAAAATTTTTTAATATACATTTAACTTGAGACATTAACTCATCATTGATTTTGCTGATGCTTTGAAATGGAGATATCTTTGAAGTGAATTTTAATGTAAATTACCATTGGACATGCGCTATTGATGTGAGCAATAAGACCTGCCGCGGGAAATCTCGCACCCGGCTTCACTGCTGTGTGAAATTCGCACACAGCCACACAAAGAGTATAATGGAAAACAGGCAGATATGGAGGGAGTGAGGATAGATGAATAGATAGACAGAGAATGAGAGACAGCAAATATAATGCACATCTTCATCTGTACATGCATATTGACGTTTACTTTGTAAATGGATTGCATCAGAGTAATCGGTAGTTGAATTTTACAGTAACAATAACGCTCTATACACTTTATTAACTCTATAACTGGTTGAAGTTTGGAACGTTTCTGGAGCGATTTTTTGCAAAATTAATTATTGCTATTATGATCGTATAAATAAAAAAATAAATAAATAAATTTAAATTATTTCCACCGAAAAAAAAAAATTATAAGATTTATTTGTTCATTTAATTTAAATTACATGGAAAATGAAAATTGAAAATGGGCTTTTATCGCCAACAAATACTCACAAAGCTAATTAAACGCAATATGTAAATATATATATATATATATTTTTCGTATTGCAATCGTGGGTTAAATTTATTGTATGAGATTAACTTGTGTATTTTCTGATTGATTCAACTACTCATTGAAAATTTGTTAAACTTTATTCCTCAAGTAACTGTCCTTTTTTTTTTTTTTTAGCTGGGACCTGAATTGGGCGTTCCATGGCTTGTGTCATAGATCAGCTACCTGAAAAAGCAAGAATAAAATTAATAACAAAATAATACCAAAACTAACATTTATAAACAAATAATACCTATTACATTACCCAGCCCGGAGAGCTATAAATATTACTACGAAAATTCGCACATGTATAGTAATACTAGAGTATGTGGTGTCCAGCGGTCAGCTGATCGATGCGTCCAGAGTGCAATCGATAACAGTGCCCACCAGTCTAAGGTGGTAGCACCTCCCGGGCTGGAGTCAAAGAAAGATGAATATAAAAAAAAAGGAGAGAATGGCCGTTACTTAGGAGGTAAGTGAACAATCTTTAAAAAGGTGTGTTCCGAAGGGTGTATCATCTCGACATATTTTTTTCTGCATAGGTAAACATTACTTTAAATATCAGTGTACACGATCATAATAGTGACAATTGATTTTCAAAAAATCGCTCCGGAAACGTTCCAAACTTCATCCAGCTAACTCCATATCAATTTTGCTCTCGTGCTCATAACTTTATTATAACACAAAGTTGCTAAATGTAATTTTCTTGTCATAAACCACATATATATGCACATGAATAAATATGTATATGTCTGTATGTATAAAATAGGTAACAAAGTCTTTCAACAAATTCTGCCAACTTAGATTACGAGATTTTATACGTATGATTGTTATGTGAAATTTATATTTCCCTGAGGTGTTTTATTCGATAATGAATATCGCTAATAATTAAAAATAACTTGTTTAAAAAATTTGGGAATATATTATAATGTTTTTGTGAATAACGTGGACGAGTAGTAATGTATTCATGCGAACTTGAGATTCATTGGCGCCAGAGAATGACAGAGAAGATTATCAATAATACGTTTAGATAGTACGTGACAGACGAAATTTAGTTGATAACCATTCGCATGAATGTTATATAAACAATTTGATTGTGTATGCAAATATATTTACAGTTGTAGATGTGTGGTAGATAGATTTATGGAGATTGTAAAATATTATGTATAGATAAGAGAAATATGTTTATAACCGATTGTCTCGTCAACGATTTATTTTCATTTTTTGTTTGATTTTACGGATGGACACATATGAAGGGAGTGTGATTGGAGAGATGATAATAGATTGATTGTGTTGATTGTAATGTTAATTTTTTTTCGTTATGGATTTATACGATATATTTAGAGTGTAGATAAAGAAGAAAAATTATACGATTATTGGTGTGTAATAAGAATAAAAATAACGGCGAATGAAAATGTTAATATGGATATATCTCTGACAGTTAAATATTCGTCAAGCAATATTGATGATATGGATGAAAAATCTTCGAATGTCGTGCAAAAAATAAAAATAAAAGAATATAAAGTCCGATGGGTTATGCTGAGTTTATTTTCATTTTATTGGGGATTGAGCACGTTTCAGTGGATTGAATATTCAATTATCTCTAATATAGTTAGCAAGTGAGTAAACATAGTTAATATTAATTTTTTAAATATTCACATGAACTCATAGAACAATTAAATTTTATATTTGTTATGATAATATAGATATTATGGCGTATCATCAATGGCTGTGGATTGGACCTCCATGTCTTATATGTTATTTTTCGTGATATTTGTCATTCCTGGATCTTATATCGCTGATAAAATTAATTTAAGACGCACTGCTATTTTAGGAAGTTTTCTTATTTGTTTAGGATCTTGGATTAAAATATTTTCTGTTAATCCTAATGGTTTTGTTGTAACATTTATCGGTCAGTCATTACTTGCTTCATCACAGGTTAGCGTTATATTTCAGTTTCTTCCTAATTTTTTTATAAAAATTATTTAATTTAATTGAATAAAGTGTTAATTAGGCAATTATTTTAACTGTTCCTGGACGATTGGCAGCTCAATGGTTTCCTGCTAGACAAGTATCGTTAGCTACTTCATTTGCAGTTTTTGGTAATTTATTGGGATGCTCTTTAGGATTTTGTATTCCACCTATGATTGTAAAAAATCACGAAAAATTGGAAGACATTGGCAGAGATTTTAGTCGGCTATTCTGGACAATTGCCATCATTTCATCTGGCACTTTTTTTTCAATTCTCTTGTGTAATTATTTCATTAAAATTACGAATTAACCGCTTTATTCAAACTTATTTTGCAACTCATTTCCAACAACTGTATACTTAACTCTTAAACTTGAAGGTGTATAGAAAGAGGTTTGGTAGTTTTCCAGGACGAACCCAAGTTGCCACCAAGTGAAACACGCGCCCTTCAAAAAGTCAATCTTGTGAACAATAGAAGGAGTTTCACTCAACCAATGAAACGACTATTTACTAACAAAAGCTACCTCATTCTATGCAACTCGTATGGTTTGAATGTTGGGGTACTCAATGCAGTCTCTACTCTTCTAAATCAAATATATCTTTCTCACTATCAGGTGATTTGATGAAATATATTTTCATATCAAAAATTTTATTATTCGAAAGAAAACTTATAAAAAAAATAATTTAGAATGGTGAAGAAGATGCTGGACGCTTAGGATTACTTTTACTTATAATGGGCATGTTTGGTTCTATTACTTTTGGTGCTATACTAGACAAATATCATAAATTCAAGTAAGATACGACCTTGAACTCAAAAAATACCAATAAAATTTTATATATACGTCGAAATATATAATGAAAAATTCATCTTATCGTCCTCTATGTCCTCCAGAGAGACGGCAGTAATAGTATACTTACTAACTCTTCTTGGGCAAATATTCTTCGCGATCGCCATGTGGGTCGAGATAAAGTGGATGATATACTTGGCAGCAACTTTTCTTGGGTAAGTCGAGTCCATATCTCCACACATCAACCGTAAAAATCGAAAAGTCATTATACATATACATTATGTTGTATGTCTTTTTTTTTTTTTTTTTTTCTTCACAAACCAAAGCGGTAAATTTTTCATTTGTATGTTTTCTCTTCTTTTCTTACTGTCTTATCTTTTTATAGATTTTTTATGTCAGGTTACCTGGCAGTTGGATACGATATATGTGCTGAGTATACTTATCCTGAATCTGATTCAATGGCCACAGGCATTCTAAACATTGCCAACAATATCTATGGTATTGTACTCGTCATTCTTTGTGGCAAACTTATGGAATATTATGGTGACATAGCTGTCCATATTTGTTTGTGTTCATCTCTTTTGTTTGGATTTATCTTGACGGTTCTTACTAAAGATGAACAAAGACGACAGGATGCAAAAAAATTGATGTATATTAGTGTACCTAGAATAGATATTACTGATGATAAAAAAGAAATGTCTTCTCATACAGATGTATGATGAAAGAAATAAGTTTTTGTTATTGATAGTTTCATTTTAAATCTATTGAATTTTATTTTCTATTTTCAAGAGTTCAAAATTGTTTAGAAAGTAAATATATATCCATTCACGTATATATCAATTGGTGTTTGAATTAGTTGTGAGATATTATTTGAAGTGAGATGATTATTATTTATCATGTTTCAACATACAGTAGATAAATTTCTCGCTGGCATTTTAACTATTTTTATTTCATTATATATACATTCTTTTTTATGCGACACAGCCGAATTTTGCTGGTCTCCCACGAGGATTAGCGCCGATAAGAGAGATAAAACCCTCAGAAAAAGAGACTTTTTTAGGATGATAAAACGAAAGGCTTTGCGGGAGCTTGCGCCATTGTTGGTTGGTAGAAAGAAGAGCGGCTTATTAGACAACTATCGCCAAGTTCAATAGGTAGAGTAAAGTTCTCCGTTCAAACGAACTTGGAAGTTCAACTACCCGTCCATTTCAAGATGCGTCCGACAACTCTCTTTTTTATTTCTGTTCGCAATGAAAAAAAAAAACAAAAAAAATAGTGGGAAATCTTTTAAAACTACTAAATGAATCAAGTTTTCTGTTCGTCTACAGCTGGTTATAACACATTGAATTATTAAATCATATTGTCCTGGTACATATATATATATAATTCTATTTACGTTTCATATTACTATCTATGTATCTATGATTTCTCTAAAAAATATTCACCAAAAATGATATAGATAATAGACTTTAATTTCATTTTCTTTTTGTTTCATCTTGTCTTTTACACTTGAATTTTTATAGCCATTTTCATCCATAAGTCATATTTATGCAGCAATGTGGTTGGCAGTCTCATTCATTTCTCTATTCAGCCTCATACTATCCCTTCTCCAGTCCAATATTCACTTTTACTACGTATCCCTATATGCTTTGTATACTCCGCATGTGATTTAATTTAATATATTACCTATACTATTCTAATCTCCATTCACTTTGTTCATGTATAGAATTCCTGTCAGTATTTAATAGCCATTGAATTCAATTCATTATCTTTTTTTTTATTCAATTTAAACTTTTATTTCATCTACTAATTGCAAATTTTATTTTTCATACCTTATATATAAATGAGTACATTTATATATGTATATAATAAAAATTCCAGACAGTAATAGTAATTATATATATGTATTATTGAATGGTTGGGTAACGCCTATTTCACGCTCAGAAGTTTCTTTGGTGAAAATCGGATCGGCGTAAACGACGCGACAAGCGAGTTATGATCCGGGCATTGTTTTTGCTTTTGCTGGTTGGTGCTTTCTCAGACAGTGGAATGAAAAAGCCGATAGATGGTGAAAAGGTCGAATGCGAAGGCGCATCCATTAAGTCCTGGGAAAAGTTTCACACTTTTTAGAAGTATTTAATATATCTGTGCTATTTATACACATTTTATTTCGAGCAGACGTGCTTTAAAAAATTATTCTTTCATACTATTTCATCAAATATTATTTTAAAACATACTTGAGCTTATAATATACATAATTGGTTGACGTTATTAATTTTAATATACACAGATACATCATATATACTCGTATATATATTTTGATTTCTTTTAATTTTAACTTAATATATTGGCTTTAATGTTCTGCTCGTTAGTTTAATGATTGTTGAATTTATTGATTATGGAATTTAATTGGAAATCATTGTTTCCTAATCGAGGGAGAATAATTGAAGTAGCCTAAATGTGGTATGTAAACTAATGCGCTCGATAGAGGGAATAGAAATAGAGGGAGCAAGAGTAATATAGAGTGAAACGATAAATGAGAACGCGATGAAATCTCGCGCGTTCGCGTGTGACAAGCAATTTCATGCCGGAAATGTCATCAGTAAACGGTATTAATGGTAAATAAAATTGAAGTGTTATAAGTGTTGAGTCAATTCCATAATAATTATAAATATTTCCAATATTTGTGTATTACACATTTGCCAAATTAATAATACTCCCCAAAATAACACGAAACATTTGATTGAAAATTTTACAACGTTATTACATTTATGTATATTGTATATAATTAATTAAATAATCAGTTTAAGTGAAAATTAATGATTACTTATGTGTTATGAATGATGGATGATTATTTAAAGAAAATTAATATTGCTTTAATTGGAAATAGTTTATATGATACCGACATAATAATCGATATTTGTGAGATTATATATTATATAACACATTGTACACATATTGAGTGTATGTGGGAAGAGACAGAGAGAGTAGTGTATAACGCCAATAATCTCCGGGTGCCATCGCTCGAGCCTGGCAATAAACCATCCAATGTGCGTATCATTATTATCGCTATTATCGTCAGCGGAATAGGACATAATTTATCGCGCGGGGACTGCCACATCTCTCAGGCCACACAACTGCTGTGCGTGTGTGTCTCTTCATCTGCATTGTTTGCAGAGGAAATTATACATTGAACTGTCACCGTCAATATTTCGTCTATTGACGTTCATCGGATATTATTGCGTTGGAAAGAAATTTTTATTCTACTTTTTTTATTAGTTCAGGGATTAATCAATATTTGGAGATGATGGGAATTTTTTATTTGATGAAGAAGTTGATTTATTTTGTTTTTAGATAGAAAAAAAAATTAGGCTTTTTTATGACTTTGTGTTGAATCAAGGGGGGGTTTTTTTTTTATTTATTAAATTACTTTTGGGTTATTAACACAGATTTTATGGTGAAAGAATGTGAATAACTTTTAAAATATAAAGAGAAAATTTTTTTTTTTTTTCTTATAATTTAAGTTATGTGTTTAAATAGAAATTTTTCTTACGCTGTATTGTATACTTGAATGTACTTTGGAATTAATGGAAAACTCTTAAATTAGGTGAAACTAAGTGCATATATTATATCCGATGCATTTTAATTATAGTCGCGAATTATTTCTTTTTTTAATTATTTTTTTTGTTTCTTGTAGACTGTTATTTATTCTGTATGATGAATGTCCAATGAAACTCTGCAAGCGAAAGTGTAATGAGTTTTCGTCATTCACTTTGTTTATAAGGATGGCTGCTGTTTTTATCATAGTGAAGAAAGTAGAATAACA
>JAQQBS010000004.1:4460968-4474776 GCA_030347275.1 Microctonus aethiopoides
AAAAAAAAAAAAAAAAAAAAGCAGCATATTAATTATAACAGAGTAAAATGAAGAATTATCCTTTTATTATTCACGCTACTGTGCATAATTGATTTATTCGCCCATGCATATTTGTCCTAACAATTTCACGTTCCTGATAAATGTTATATAATTTATCTAACGAAAATAACTTTGTAAATTAATATATGAGTACAAAGTTATTTATTATTTTTTTATTTTTTTTCGCGATAATTAATTTACCCACGATTTACACTATTTCTGCTTTGATAGACATTTGACCAGAAAATGTTCTGAAATTATGGCTAAAAATTAATTGAAAGACGAACACAATCTCTCGATGGATGTATGAGTTTCAATAAAAAGCCAAAAGTATTATAGTTACGAGGACAAATCACTGCGGAAATCGTGAGCCAACTCAGCTGTTTAAAATGAGTTGAATGATTGCACCTCATACTGAAATCTGTCACCGCACCCGCGTTTTCTTTGTCTGATTGATCTGCCAGACGACGTTTAATAGTTGAAAACGAATTAAACAAATTAATTTGAAGCTCGAGTAGAAAAGGGCTCATCAAACATCGTCTCACCGCATTAATTGACAAATTTTGTGCAGTAGAAAATTTATTTTATCACATATGTATAATTTTATTCCACAAACCACTATTCAAATAAATATTATAAATTATTAAACTTGAAAACAAGTGCATAAAAAAAAAGGGGGAGAAGAAATTGAACCCAAAAAAAAAAAAAATAATAATACACTTTTTATTATTTTATTTTTCAAATTGTTTTTTATTATTAATTATTTCTCTCATTCAAATAACTACCATTGAATATAGTAACATGGCCAGTTATAAAACAATAATATAATAATATTAATAATGACAATATAAATAATAACATTGAATACAACTGTCGTAATATATATTATTATATATGTGTGTGTGTGTGTGTGATCATTATATAAATTTTGTAAATTACGTGCGCTAAGCTGCACGATTGATTAACGATGTTTCTAACAATTGGTAAATGGAACTTGGTTCCCCATATAAAATTAAAATAAAGTTCGCCAAATGCAACTGTTTTATACATACAATATCTTTTATACATGTATATAATTTTATGCACTTTACATTTTATATAAGTACATATGTATAATGTACGTAATATAATTGTGCGTTTCTGCACATCACTAATTTTTTTTTCATTCTATTATTTTTCTTATAAAGTATCAATATTTATTATTATCAATAACATATTATGCTGGTTAACAATAATTGATATACAGTGAAATTTTCATTCAATGGAATTATATAATGAATAGTTATAAAATTATTAATCGCAATACCTGTAGGATTGCAGCTGAAATTTGTTGAAATGAAAAATAACACAATGTCAGAGTTTAATTGTAAATGAGTAGATATTATTGGTTTTTTTTTTTTTTTTGTTGTTTTATAAAAGGTATTTTCAATGAATATTATGATGTGTTTATTGAGGTTAAATAAAATTCAACATGAAAAATACAATGGTGTATTGTATAAATGAGAAAACATATTATATATTATTTGATTGCAGCGAGTTATATTTTTATGTGTTTATACTGTTCCATTATAAATGTATTACATGTACGTACTTTCCATCGCTTCAATTATTATTTGTGAGCATATGCAATTTTACATTTATCTACAGTATTGGGAATTACGTGCAAAATAAATTTATATAACCTTTTTTAATTTATTTGCACATAAATAAATTAAAAATATAATCATATTAGGAAATAATTTTATCCAATAATATTATTATTCAAGTTATTTATATGATATTCTTTGGTAAAATCATGAAGGAACTTTATTGCCAATTATTTCTATTATTCATCTTTTTTTTTTTTTTTTTTTTTTTTTTTTTTTTTTTTTTTTTTTTTTTTTTTTTTCTTTCTGCTGTTGCGTATATATGATATGCTCCTATCAACACTAAATATTTACAAATATTTATGTACATATATCACAAAACATAGGTACATGTCTTATGCGACATAACGCGCTTTTAAATAGCCATTTCACTTTAAAGAAGTGTCATTCAACAACGTATTAATGTTTAAAAAATAATAGAATAATTTTAAGTTTAATTTATTGATAATACATTGTAATGAATCTGATAAATATGTGAACATACTAGGGCAGCCAATTGGTAGGTTGTCATTGTCATTTTTTGTTATAAAAACCGTGATAGACAATAAAAAAAAAAAAAAAGTGTCACTGCATTTGTAAAAAATGGATATGGGTACAAATATATTGGCACACGATGGAAGCGTGAAAAATAAAATAAAAAACAACCGAGAAGCGTCACAGTATCGAAATTGTTGATTGGTTTAGTTTCATGTTGACCGAAGCATTGACGAAGGTTTGGGTAACTCGGTAAATTTTTTAGCCATATAAATCATTAGATTATCTATTTATTTACTTTCATTCAAGTGTTTTAGTATAGTAATGGTAAAATTTTTGGATGAGTATATGTGTCTGACAGCAAGCATGCATCATGATGAAAATAGATGAGAATGCTTAGTGAAAATAGGGTAAGGACACGTACATTGAGTCACATGCGCACGTTACGACGACTTGTGACGCTTCGTTACATTCATATAATATAATGGCGTATATATATATGTATATGTATGTTTAGTGCTGGGCTCGTACATTATGTGTCACGTGAAATTCAGTGTCGTCGATCACGCGATAAGACGGCGCAGCAGAGAAAAGCACTCGGGAGTGCGCGCTACTAGCATTTTTCGTCTTCTTTGCCCTGTATCTCTTTTATGTATATGTGTTTTTGTACTTAACTAAATTGAAAATGCCTCTAGCGTAGTTTCGTATGTGATTCCATTTTTGTTTTATATTTTTTGTTATTTAATTGAATTTTCATATTGATATTCGATATGAATATAATGCAGATATTATAATAAATATATTATTTGAATTGAATTGATTTTTATTCTGCGAATATGAAATAAAATTATATTTTAGAGATAATCCTGATGTGAGGAACAAAATAATGAATAATTGAAATTATGTTTCATATTTTTAATAATTAATTATATCATCAATGTATCTGCGGATAGGCAAACATTTATATTGCAAATTTACAATCATATCAATATTTTACTGACAGAATTTTTTATCCTGTCAAGCGCAAATGGATATTTTAATTTATTTAGTTTTTGGTGGAAACTAAGTTTAATAGAGAATATATCAAATTTAAATACAACATAATTATTTATGCATGTATATATACATATTTTTACAAGAGATGGATGGGTGAGATGACAATTGTATGTAAAATGTCAAGTGTTTGTTTGCGCACGTTGCAATCACGAATAAAAAAAAATGAATAAATAATAGAAAAAAGCGAAGAAAGAAAAATTACCGAGGCAACATTGATTTTACATCATTTATTAGTCACTACTGCGTATCATTATTTCTGTCTCCTCAACATTTTTTGGACGGAGAAACGACGCTTTGGTGAATACATATTTGGCTTTCATTCCGAGTGCGCGTGACACGCATTCAATTCGTTATCTATATTTAATCATGCGAAATATGAATACACATGTTTGCTTATATAATAAAGTAGTGCCAATAAAGTGAATTTTAGCTTATAGCAATCAGTCCTCTCTATTAGAAAATGCGCATTGCGTCAGCGACAGCAGGAAAAAAAAAAGAAATTTAATATGTTTTTAAAATTATATATTTTTATTTTAATAATTCTCGGGTTTATTTGTAATTGCAAATATTTATAATCTTTTATTTTCCCCACCATGATCTAACGCATCGAGACATATTTTAACTATGAAATTTGTTCCCTCAACATACTCTCAACACGTACAAAATTATATTATTTTTCTTTAATTTTCTTTTGTATTAATTAAATATACAGTGATATCTATCAATTGAATATCTTTTATTTATTCATAATTTTTTTTTGTATTGGTGAAATTGATGTTTTGGCGCGTCTGTACAAGATAGCAGCGATTTGATTGATAAATAGTAAATGGGTGAGGGATAAAAGAGCAGTGTGTATAATGGATATATGTAATTGCATGTTATAAAATAGGCGCAATATCCCCAGAGATAGTTGACAAATTGCCTTTGTAAATAGTTTGCAAGTGTCTCTCTGGACTCTCACACTTCAAGTACAAAATGCTCAACATTATACAATATATGGCTCGCACGTGTCTCGTAATACAGTGTAGCTAGAGCATTAGAGCAGCTCTTCGTTGTCGTCTTGTGCCCCATACATTTGTGGTCGTCTCTCAAGTTGTTGTGGTTGTTTTCGCGTTTGGAGTAGTGCAATACTGGCAGCCTTGTAGTTGATTGGCCCATAGGATTTGTAGTCAACGTCAGCGTAATCCAGATCCGAGAATTCCGGTTTGAAAGGCTGCGTGCAAATAAACAAACAAGAAAAAAAAAAAGAAAATCAACAGGATGTGTGAATAAAGAAACAAAACGTTACTAGTAGAAGCATCGTGATTAGTAACGCGCGCATTGTAAATAAACGAACGAACGAAGAGAAAATGAACGAATGATTGTCTATTCGTTCTTTTTTTTTTTTTTTTTATCTCGCTTTTATTATCATGTATGTATGCGCAAATAATTTCTGTGAATATTTTCCGTATTTGTGCATCAAAATTATAATAGCATTCTCACATTGTAACACTTGTATGCCGTTGAAATTATTGGAATATTGGTTCATCGATCCGTTTAACTTGATATGAGTGATAGGCGAGATGTGCCAATTAAACTCATCGCGATGGTAAATCTGAATATACCACGTTATATACATATACATACACATTATTACATATATACATTGATGTATAAACTCGATGGTGCGATGTGTGGCCAGGAGGCTTATTGCAGTTAGAGATGATGACATTCGTCATCGGTATAGTTAGCAAAACACACTGCTATATATTGTCGTAGACAATATGCTACTATAGCGTCTCTCGGTCAAGAGCAAACAATGATTGACGAGTTACGCCTTGCTCTAGATATATTCCTCACCTATATAATATTCTGCTATAATAACTTTTTGATAATTTGAAATATTTAATAACAAAAAAATATTAGTAATTAATGCAATCACAAACTGATGAATTTTAGTTAAAATGATAATACATTTGTCTTATGATAAAAATTTTAAGCCGCTTATTCTTTTGTTTATTCTAAATAAATATAAATTGGTGCGTTTTACTATTTTTAAATGTGAATGATTGAAGAATCAAATAAATAAAAAATTGAGGTAAAACATACGAGGCAAATTGTTCGTAAAGCAGAGAGAAAGAAGAAGAACAAAAAAAAAAGACAATAAACAAATGATATAGTGGTTGATAGCAATGTTTATATAGCGGTAACATAATTGGCCTTTCCATGTATATAGTTATATAGTTGAAAGGTGCTTCGGAAAAATTTAGTACCTGCAGCGTCCGGCTGCGATGCTGCGGCAAAAGCTAGGATGCTTTCTCCCCCGAAAAACCGGAACTGTTCTCTAGTAAATATACGTGTCGCTCTTCGCTTGCACCCCTACCTACGAACAAACATGATACACACACAACAATGGTGGGATAGTAATATTTATATATGGATATATATGTGTGTGTATATACTCATATAGTGGTATATATACAATTGGCCATTCGGCTTTCTAGATGAAACTGTGTTGCAAGGCCGATTAATAATAATTGCTCAATGGTCCCCAAAGTTTGCAACGGATGTGAACCGTATATCATTGGATTTACAACTAAACCAAAGTCTCACAGGTATATTTCCATCATTTTGCCATTCTCGACCATTGCACCGCGAGCTATATTTTCCTATATGAAACACCGCAATATTACAATAAACGACTAACACATAGAGAGAGAGACATAGGTATGTCGCGAAGAATTATTACAATAGTGGAATTTTTCTGTGGGTATCCCTAAAGTAGATTAGGATTTTTGATCTTCTATACTCTTACTTACGGTACCAACTTTCGTTTACTCTCATGGCTTCCTCGTGAGGAGCTTTTTTTTTTTTTCTGCATATACCTAAATCAACATGTGAACACGGACCTCCGGCATGCAACGAATGTTATACGGATGTTGGGAGGAAAGAAGCCAAAGGAGGTCAAGCTTGATGGAGAGAGTGCGGATGGAGAAATGTAGAGAAGGAGAGCAACAGTACGTGGCAAATGCATATAGTAGATTCACGTGAGTTGTTGTATAGGCAGGATGAAAGATAGTGTGAATACGTGATTGTGGTGATGGTTGAGCAGACCGGTGTGAAACGGTGGTATAAGCTTTTGAAGACTATAGTAGGTACTGGTATAATTCGAAAAAAGCATTGTGTCAGTCACTGACAAAGCAAGATTGAAAGAGAGGGAGAAGCTATATAAGAGATTTGTGAAACAAATGCAAAAATTTGAAACAGAAAAAATAAAGAAATGAAATAAAGTAGAATTTTCAACCGACCAATGATTTCCCGATGGACGTTGACGTAAGCTTGATGCGACGTTAAACTAGACTTGAAATTTCCGTGGTGAATAAATCTATGTATATTTTAAAATTGAGGAGAATGAGCGTGAGAGTTATATGTAAATCCTACCTGTTATTTGTTTTCTTTTATTAATTTTTTTGTTTTATTTTTGTATGCTTTCAGGTTTTTTCATTTTCTCCTAGACATCAATCTCCCGACCGACATCACGAAAATGAATTTGTGGATATTGGTTGACCGGCGATGAGGGGACTCCAGTAGACGTTGGTGTTTTTTCAAGAAAACTATTATTCTCCATATGTGCTCTTTTATCATTTGTAACAGCATTTTGTTTTACTAATGTTGAATCACCATAATAATCACTGGTGCGTTTTGGCGTTCGTTTATGATTCGAATGTGTATAATTAGTTGGTTGACAATCCAATGTATTATTGTCCTCGTAATAATGTGGATATGATATTTTGTAGCTTTCGGGTATGCCAAGCTCTTGAATCCTACCAAAACTCGTTTCACACGATGATAGTGGAGGTTGTTGTTGTTGATTCGTTAAAGTTTCTGATGCTCTTTTTGCCTCTGTTGTTCGTCGATGTTTCGATTTACGATCATTAGTTTCGTGCTTTCGATATTTTTTACGATTACGACGTTGTGTCGTTGATGATTGGCGTGATGATTGATTGCGCGATTGATGATCGTACGTTAAATCTAAATTAATACGTTCACCACGCATTAATGATAAAGATAGTGATTCACCAATATGACCATTGCCATTGCCATCGCTCATATTGCCATCCTTACGATGTGAATGATTATGACGTGTGCTGTTAGTATGAACTAGGGAGGTTTTCAGGGGACTGACTGCGGAAGAGTGATAGAGGCTGCGCGTTAGTGGCAGTGTTAGTTGATTTGAGCTGCTGCATGGTATTGGATAGCTGTATTGCTGCATCTCCTGATGTTTCTGTTGTTGATGCTTCTGATAGTGCTCTTTGTAGTCGTACGCATTGATTTGCTGCAACAGGCATTGTTAATTCGTTTTGTGGGATATTTATTTTTTAATATTTTTTAGCAAAGGGATGGAATATTTTTCACGGTAAACAAACGTTAGATATTTAAATTCTTACAAATGTTAAATAAAGATATTTTTTTTAAATGCAGTATTATTGAATTTAAAATTAAAAAAGTGAAAAACAAAAATAGATAGATATTGATTATTTTTCATGTGTAAAAAGCATTTGACATATTGTGTAGTGACTTACTTGGATTATGACGGACATGCACAAGGGCGGTGGCTACATAGATGCCTGGATCCAGCTTAGCAAGGGAAAATACGATATATCCGATTAAATGGCATACCTCAGCTTGATTGTTTTACCTCTTCGTCTCTTTCGCTCTATCTCTTTCATTCTAGTTTTATTAATCTCAATTATCATATATTTTTTTTTTGTTTCTAAACTTTCTCTCATGCTCTTTCATTCCTTTTACATAGCTGGTATGTCCCTGCGATATGTTTGCTTGTCTGAGTGCTGCTTTACATCTAAGTAAAGATATGCAAGTCATATTTGGTGCAGGAAAAATTTTACGAACAGAAAATAAAAAAAAAGAATGGGAAAGAAAGTGAAAAAAATAAACAGATGTAAAGATTTTTTTCGTCGATATAAAAATTAATCTATGCCCGCGTATTTATTTTAATATATTAAATGTTATAACTAGCTTGCACTGACTTTGATCTGTATTTTATAACTATTTTATTATATACAATTTTAATTGTCGCGTGTGATAAAATCGTGTTTATATCGTTAGACGTGTAACTGGTCTGTGGGGAAACATGAAACTGAATCCGAGCAGTTAATTGGATAAATTAACTGATACAGTCGTGTTGTGCTGTATGTGCATACACAAATATGTCAGAATGTTTAAGTGGTTAGAGTTTAGACATAGAATAATTTTGCTTGAGATAAATATGAAATATAAAGTTTTATTAAAATTATTTCCGATAACTTTATTAACGTTTATCCGACAATTTAAGTAGCAGGAGCAATAGAACAACTTTGAAGAGGATGCAATAAGAGAAATTGAACAAGCTATATATTGTTTCAATAATTTTCGATGACGTACAAACTTGAATGATAAAGTTTAATATAACTATCTAACGTTGATATCTTGAAGCATATAATGAAATTGATATATAGTCGTCATGAAATTATATACGCGACGAGAATGTCTCAAGTATCAGTAATATTATGAACAAAACGATGAAAAAAATTTTTAGAGAATAAGAAATATAAGCTACGCCGATAAAAAAAAATACGCTCACGAATATATTTATCTGCAGACATATTTCAACCTCGATATATTTAAACAACGCGTGACCTACTTATTCTATTTTGAATCCGTATATTTTTCCCAGCGAAAAAAAAAATTTACACGACAAAAATTATGTTGACTTATCTCAACCAAAATTAACATAAGTAATAATTTTTCTCTGTATTAATTATATATTAATTTGCAACACTTGACAAACCTTGGGTTCCGTTGGATAAATAGGAGAAGGAACATTTTGATATGTATGCTGCTTTAAATCAGTTTTTCTTGTTCTTGGCATTGGTATTGGTGGCGTTTTAATTGCCACATTATTCGATAACAGTGATGATCCATGATTATTATTAGCTGTATTGATAGATTTAATAGAGTACGATCTATTTAATGTAGAATGAGGTGTAATTTCTGGTGTTCCTGTTGGTGGTGTCGTTGCTTCAATTGTGCTAACGCTTGAACTCTTGTGTGGACACGTTTTGGTAATCGGTATTGCATATAGCTGATAATTTCTCCGTGTATTGTTATGTTTACGGCACAATCTCAACGAGTAGAATTGATTATGTTTGTTTTGTTTACGTCGCCTTGGCTTAAGCGTGTTGTATTTTGGCTCAGGTGAATTGTTCCTTGGCATATTATGGGAACTGTAGTGTGGACCAAGATGGCTCCTTGTTGATTCGTAACCGGAACTACCACCACAGACGCTGGCGACTCTGCTCAATGGTCGTGAGGAACACGGTGATGTCGTGGTTGAATGCAACGTGCCATGCAAATGCGAAACACGAGCAAACTTAAGGGAAGCCACAAACTAAAACAGCAAATGTTTAAGCGTAACGTCATGCGACGCCCGCGTTCATGCTTGATCTGTTATAAGCCCTTATAATATTTGTGAACAGAAATAAAAATGATTTATAAGTGGAGTTAAAAAATTTGATGAAAGAAAAAACAAACAAACAAATTACTTTACCTGATGGTAATTTGGTTTCACTCATTTCCTATAGGATTATTTAATTCATCATCTAATTTTTTATACATATAAATAAACGTTGCAAAAAAAAAAAATAATAATGGAATAATTCAAATGGTTATTACTTTGAATTCGATAATTGATTGATTTATTATTCGCGTTCGTCTATAATTAAATTAATAAGTGTTATCGATTGGTCACTCTTTATAATTATTCACGTATTTATAAATGTTGAAGTAAGTTTAGAGTGTACATAAATACTCTATGTATAATACGTAATGATTTGCTTCATTAAAATAGCTATCATTGATCTTATAATTTTAATAATCGATTACTATGCATGGATGGTTTTGGGATACATATATTCGCAATCGTGTGTGTTCCAACTCATGACCAATTGAAGAACAGGATATTCGTGAGTGTACGTATACACTTGGAAGCACATTGCACTGCATAGATTCACATTGAACGTGAACGAGATTCTCGCGAACTCGCGTGTCTCGAATACAAGATGAATTCAATATCCGTGACCGGGTTGATCCAAGAGTCGAGATGTTGAGAAAGTGTATTTGAGTAAAATTGTGTATACGTATATGTGCACACAATAGAGACTGGATATTTTCCAATGGCAATCTGATTGCGCACGCGTGCGAGTTGCAATAAAAACTTATTCGACGAAAGCACGAGAGAGAAAAAAGAAAATAAAGTGTCGGGGGCATAAGAAAGATAGGGTCGTCGTCTGTAGAATGATCTTCAAACGATTTCGATTTAAAGTAGACGCGCTCGATTGTGCTTTTGCAATTCACTTTTGCAAAATGACATTACTCGATCTGATGTGTCTATTAATGCTGCACGTCATCACATTTCTTATATAGATAATGTTTTATAGACAAATAGTCTTTGTCAGGAAAAATTAAATGATTCTATGTGTCGGGGAAATTTTTTGTGAATATAAATTATAAATGAATAGATGAAATGGAGAAAAGTGAAAGATATCAACGTACGACGTTGAGTTTTCCGGTCCTTGTGCAAACGCGTGCACTTAACTTCAAGGGATTACGGGACCCTTTTACTTTTAACCTCTCAACCATAAACACTTCTCTCCCGCTTATATGTCCCGCAAGTTCTTCTAGTTATTTGTACGCGTTTATATACGTACATGTCGATGGAATATTTTCTCATTTTATATCCGTTCTACCGTAACCACCCTCTATTTCTATCTGCAAGTGCGCGGTTATTATAATACGATCATTTCACGGTGACTTTACTAATGGCACTACGAATGTCTGAGCGTATACCTACTTGTATGTATGCCACCGATTCCCAGACATTCGGGGCTCATTTATCACGCTTCAGCAAATCCACTTGTTACTGCGTACACCACTCGAAAATTCTCTCGTTATCTTATGCTATGGAACAACCTTCGATGGCGGTACGTCTAAATAAAGCCGCAAATGTAACTTGTTCAAAAAATAATAATGCTAATACTAATAATAATATTGAATAAAATAACGCATCAATGATATCATGAATTTATGAGGGAATATATTTGTTATTATACTCATGTATATTTAATGCATGTGTATAATAAATCACATGAGCGTAATAAAAGGTTTTTATTATTATTTTATTGTTAATTGTATATAATGTTGAAAATTAATTTATTATACATACATATTTTTGGCGGGCGTACCTTTGGGTCAATATATTTATGTAGATAGAAATTTATTGTGAAATGAAAAGATAGTTAATAATGTGTAATGTATTTACCTTGTTCGGTGGCGTTTGTATTCCGTGAAAAGGAAGATTCTCATAAAATGATTTGGTTTCGAGCTCGGGCAATGCCTCCGAAACACTGTCAATGTGACTATTATTGTTCTTGGATGGATGACCGGGATCTGAAATGTGAAAAATAATTTTCGAATATGAAATATTTTTACTCGTTTAATTGTTTTCTTTTTTTACTTTCCATTGTTTCCCACAGTAAAATTACAAAAACAAATTTAATAAACTTCCTGAAAATTCTATATCTCTTTGATTTTAATTATTTAAATATTGAAAGCAAATATATTTATTTGTTTCACGATGGAATTTAAGTATCGATAATAGTGCGAAAAAATTAAATAAAATTATATAAATAGTAGAATAAAATTTGCAAATTCTCTTAGAACGTCTGCTTCTGCCGTAATATATCTCGATATATTTTTATTTTTATCTTAATATTGTTACATGTACAAGATGCAATATGTATTCCTCACCAAAATAATACATACCCATACAAGTATTTATTTATTTTTTCTACTTTTCATCACGTAGCAGTATAAGAACAGTTATTTCTTTTTCTTTCTATTTCTTTTTTCGGTTGTGATCAATGTGCAAGAATTTGTAACAAAGAGAGGAAATTCGCAATTGTGGAGTAAGTTTCTCATATATGCATATACAGAAAAATAGGTGAGGGGTGGGAAAAAAAAAAAAAAAGTTTCGCGTAGAGGAAAACGTCGCAGGAAGAGAGTATATCGTTTTGGTATAGTATATGTGTAGTATAGTCGTGAGAATTGAAAACGTGCTGGCATGCATTTCCATTTTGGAATACTATATTTCACAACCACGTACCTGCTCCAGGCTTTTTGCGCTTACGGGATGCATTGACGTTGGCGTTGATGTTAATGCTACTGGTAGAGTCAATACCATTGGTGGCGGCGCAATTTGGTTGAGGAAGTGATGGAGCGTTACACGACATCCGCTGTCGCGGTACAATTCTTTTATAAGTCACAGCTGAATGGGCAAAATACACATAACATCGAGCGATCACATGACATGTATGAATGCATTAGGCAAAAGAAAACAAAAAAAAAAAAATAATAAGAGCAGAGCTTGTAGAATTTACAAATGCATGATGGAAGATGAGTGATGATGCTACTTGGAATTAATGCGTAAAAAAAGGTTTATTAAAAAATTAATAAGTGTTTAAAAATAATGCAAGGGCGAAGGATGGCTTGACATGTGGCTTTGGTGGCCTGTAGGCATCGTCCAAGCTTATGTATCCAGTCATTTACACGCAAAAATATATGAATGGTAGCTGCTTTTCGACTTTTATCTTTTACCAACTCTCTTTCTCTACCGTTCTTTTCAATTTTCCTCATCCAGATTTTTTTTTTTTTTGTTTCATAGTGTTTTTTACCTTGCCGCCAGCGATCGCGCTTGAATTGCGACAATCTCGAGGGGGGCTTTCTTTCGACCGGTTAAATCTTGGATATAAATAATTTACGTTCAAGCTTATTTCAAGTGGAACTGCGTTTATGTCATGCCAACCTTGACCAAATAATGATTTATGTATTACAAAAAGGAGTATAAGTATAATGAAAGAAAAATGAAAATACTTGAAAAGAAAAAAAATTAGAAAGTTTTATTTTTGTTTTATTAAATAGAAACTTACCTGTTTTTTCTCGTGAAATACCGGGAAATGAATCAGGTTCTTTTAATTGTGTACTGAACATGGCTCGTATTCTATTGGCACGTGCAATCATTCCTTCATCATGAATAATTGGTATATTAATACCCATTTGACCGAATGTCATTTTTCCTCGTCTAAATGGTCTCACTGGTCGCCTGACAATTGTCTCATCGTCTCCGTTTCCACCTCCTCCTCGACAACGGTATCGATCGTTTTGGTATGTTGAGGTAGTTGAGTGCATTCGCAGATTTGAACTCGCGTGCACTGGGCTTAATCCGGAGCTCAGGCTGTGCGTGCGATTAATGTGTACAAGTACTCCGGGTTTTAGAGGCCAACGCGGTGCTGGATTTGAATGTAGGGATGGGCATCGTTCGTGTGAGCGTATCGACTCTGTTGGGCTTGGTGGACCGCCGTCAGGACTGACAATAACCATTTTAACTATGTTATATTTATTTTATTTATAGGATTTTTTTTTTTCTATTTTAGTTTTGGTTGTTTTATCTTCGAATCACGGGATTTGTAAAATACTATAGAATTGTTTAATATTTTTTTT
>JAQQBS010000004.1:4474861-4520646 GCA_030347275.1 Microctonus aethiopoides
TTTTTTTTTTTTTTTTTTCAAACTCGGTATAATAGTTGAATAGTTTTTAAAAGACTCGTTGATATAAAAATATGTTTCTGTCATAAATATTAAATACTCTCGAGTTGTAAAAAAGTTTAGCTATTCATGTCCTGTCGCATTTTTTAAAATGAAGACGCTTGATAAATATCAAATTTTAAATATCATTCGGTAATAAATTCATGCGAATAACAGCAAATATTCAAGTCTCGAATATTGTCATAACTCAATATTCGAGATAGAAATATATATAAAAATATATGTATAAATGAAAATTAATATGAAATCTATGTATGAACTATACAAAAAAAAATCAATATCCAATAATATTCCATTGAATGATTTCAATTAGAAGATTGATTTGCGAGTCACCACTGCTACCGAATTTAAAAGCCAAATTAGACGTCGACTTTTAAATTTGATCGATATGACGAGTTTTACTGATGGATTGTTAAAAAAAAATTTGATATTGTATTGCAATCAAAATTGGATGACTCCAAAAAACGTAGGGAAAAAATTGAAGGTTCGGTATATAATGAATAGATATTTTACATGATGAAAAAAAGAAAAAAATTGGTGGTAAAACACGGATTATTTGTACTGAATGGAATGGTCTATGCTAACAATTATTCTTTTTTTTTTTTTTTTTTTACGTACATTCATTTTGAATAGTGAACCAAATTTTTTTTCCCACATACGTGCGAATTATTTGAATACAAATCAAGAATAGTTATATATTACATTACTTTGAATCATATTTAAAAATATAATTGAACGCGTAGCTTTATTTATTTATAGATTTAAAAGTTTTATAATGGTGTAATTCATGTGCTAATGGATGCAGCGGTACAGTGAAAATAGCTACACCAACACCTCACAACTGATAGGTTATATATTCTAGAAAGTGATGAGAGAATAAAAAAAGAAAAACTCCACCACCATTATATATTTACGTAGCATTGAGTTGGACAGTTTGTTGAATTTATTTCTATTCGCGCTCGTTTTTATTTAACTTGGTCAATATTTATTACAACACGTGTTGCAATGAATACATTGCATCTAATAATAAATTTAAAAATTTGACAATTATATTCATACATACCACGCGATATGTCCGTAATTTATAACTAAACGATTATAATATTTAATTTAATAATTGTCAATTAAAATTTATATAGTAAACGATATTACTTCGAATATGGATAGTGCAAATAATTTGAAATCAACTGCGCATTGGTTTAAATGCATCATTTGCCAGGCACCCTTGATGCACTTTGAATAACTTAAATTGCAGTTCATATATGTACTTGTAACTCATCATTAAGGCGTTTAGTGAATGCGCTCATCTACCTCCTCTTTTCGTTACATTGCCAACAGGAATATCACATCGTACGTCGTCATTATCGTCATTTTTATTATTACAGTGTTCAGAAGCGCGCGTGTGTTACCTAGCGTGCTTAACTCTCCTCAGAAATAATTGCAAAGTATCGTGTGCAACGAAGCAAATTTTTATTCAACAAATTTTTCCAATAAAAATAAATAACATTTATTTATGCATGCATTTGAAAGTGTATGTACATATGTATATTTCGATGTATTAAAAGCACTATTTCGTTGAATAAAATAAATTAAATATAATGATTTAGAATCGTGCAGTACTTGGTAATACGAAATGGAAAGAAAAATCAACACAGTTAGGTTACTAATAGGAGACATATAATGCTACTAATAATTTTTTAATAAAAATAATTATTACGTGTTTTAAATTTGCGCTAATGATATTACGATATAGCTGATACTTACTGTTCACGTTCCTCCATTGCGACCACGCGATTACTGTCTGTATTTTTCGTTTAGTATTGTCCAAATTACAAAGCAGAACAGAAACAAATAAAATAGTGTTAGTGATTTTGTTGTAAAATATTTGGAGACTGGATTGATTTTTCAATTATTATGAGATTGTCATCAATTTATTAACTATAATAAAAATAATTGTAATAATTAATTTTTTTTTTTTACCTCGTGATGACAATTGCATTGAAATTTATTTAAAGGATTATTGTGTCATTAGCACCTTAGGGTCTTAAAGTACAATGGTTTAGTTAAATTATGGAATGAAGTAGGAAATGTGACGCATACATTGTATTCGCGTTCTTATATATGATAATCGTTGAATGCGATTAATTTCACTGAATTATTGCACTTTGTCACGTTAAGAATATTCTCGTGTGTGTGGCTTCGTGTTTTAACAGGTATAGGAGTTAGTGTCGGGCGTGCATCACGAGTTGGTAAATGACATGGTCGGACAACATGCAATGTGTATATATAGTAGTTAATTAATTGTAAAAGGATCTATCTGAGATACCGGTCATTGTTGGAAATTTTGTTTGTTTTTTTATCAGATAACTAACATGTTTAGAAAATTTCCCATTTTTATTTTACCTATATTTTGCTCAATTGAATGCAATATTAATATAACTAAAAGAAAAAAAAAAAAATATACATATTCTCGAATATTTAAAGTTTGCGAAACAATTTCACGGAAATATAAGTTCAAGAAATAGTATTTAATTAGTTGCCGGAGATACGGCGTTACTTTTAATGAAATATCCGCTATCCATTCTACGAATACAATAATTTACTAATTAATTTCGAAATCAATTAACTATCTATTTATTTTTCTTTAAATTCATATACGAATATCGAATAGATGGAAATAAATCAGAGTATCAAAACGAAATGATAAATAAATTTATATCGTGCCTTGAATCAAGAAAATTTACAAGTACCTTCATCATTTGCTAAATGAGCATGCAGTGTTTTGTTTATTTATCATTATTTTAATTCCGTTTTACAAGTATAAATTATAAAAATGTGTAAGAAATAATAATTGGTAACTTACATTTGACTTGCATTTGCTTTCGTCGACACATCAGATAGATTATGACACAGCATACGATTATGACTAGAAGAATTACCGCAGTGACAATGATAACGATTATTAGAAGATCGCCTTCTAAATGTAACCACCAGGGAAGATTGCCTGAAATTCATAAAAATAATAATATCCAATAATTCGATTAAAATAATTTATCAATTGCGAATTTCACGTGAAAATAATTGGTAATAATCAATCAAAAATATAAATTTTATAAATATTACAGAGTAATATAATAAATATAAATGACAAATCCAACTTACCCGATCGTCCTCGATACGCTATAAAATCATACTTTATTTATTTTAAATTTATAATCAGACTATTTTTAGATCTCATAATAAACACACTTTGATAATCATTAAATCGAGGTGTTATATTCACACGTAAAAACATGCACTTACACGCACATTATATATATAATATAGTTTAGAGCGTTATCTCACCTGGAACGCCGCGTTCACAAGGGAGCGAAGATCCAATCGTGTTGTTAGCTATGCAAACGTAAGTACGAAAGTTTGTGATAGCAGTATCCAATAGTAGATAGCTCTTGCCATCACGAATCTCAGCTAGTTGATTAAGGGAATCGTTGTCACTCTTCAAGGACCATGTGAAGTTTGATTGTTTTGGGTTAGCAATAGCTGAACAGACAAGATATTCTTCACCATTGATTTGTTCCCTGTTTATTTGGCACTCGGGTTTATCTAATAATTTAATAATGAAAATGCCATTAGATTCCAATGAAATTAATTATATTACAAATTAATCAATGAGTGTATATTAAAAAATATTATTTAATATTTTTAAAATGCGTACAGAGAACGTTTAAGTATGTAGAAATATTTTGACTGCCATGTCGATTCATTGCTTCACAAACATAAGTTCCATTGCTTCGTTTAGGTACTTTTGTTTCGAAAATAAGCACGGGACTTTGTGATATTGTGTCCATTGAACCTTCACGATACCAACGAAATGTTGGTTCAGGATGAGCTACTGCACCACATTTTACACTTTCAGGAATATAATCAACCACAACGTCAATAATTTTTTTGGATATTGTCATATTCTCTGGTGGAACTGAACAAAATTATATATAAAAAGCATTTATTATGAAAATTTATTTCAATTTAAATATTTATCTTTAGTATAAATATTTTTTATTTTTACTCACATTCAACTTGAAAATGTGTCGTGCTTTTTACCCCATCCCCAACACCATTGCTCGTACTTTCACATGTGTAATTATCATTATCACGAAAGCGATCAAGTTCACCATTAGGCCATGCATCCAAATTCCACGTTAAATTTGATTGTATACTCTCAAAGTCATTTGTACTTTGGTCAGCTGGATAAAGGACAGTTGTTACGTAATACCTATCCATTGCTGAGAAATTAATTGGCGCATTGTTTTTGATCCATGAGACATTGCAAATGGGCGAACATTCGACTCGACATCCGATGCTGACATTAACCGCATTGTAAACGTAACCATGATAGGGTGGCAGTGGATGAATGAAAGCGGGTGGAGCTATTGAAATCATTATAATTAGGGAAAAAGAAAACGAAAAAATGGAAAAAAAAAAAAAAATCGTAAAGATGATAAAATTTAATAGACTAATTAAAATCAATCACATACCTGTAACATCGATGAATGTAGTTGCAGGATCACCATCGCCAGCCTCATTGAAAGCAATACACGTAAAATTAGCTTTCGTTCGTAAATTAACAGAGTCAATAGTGAGAAATGATTTTTCTTGATCAGCAAGTCGATGCATGCCACGTATCCACTTGTAACCAGTCAAGGGTGGTCGTCCGGGATCATTTACGGAACAGGTGATGTTAAGTGAACCACCCTTAATGACACGTCGCGGTTGATAAGTAATTGTTGCTGGTCCTGGTTTATCTATATGTGAAAATATTTTTTTAAGACAATTAGAACTTTTCTAAAACCGATTAAATCACTTTGACAAATGGTGATGCGTAACATACAGTAAACGACGACTGGTGTGCTTGGTGAAATTGGTCCCCATCCCGCATCATTTCGACCCTCGCACGAATAATTTCCATGAAATGAACGACCAACTGCTTCCAGAAGCAATTTACTTGGATCAATGTCGCAAAATGTCGAAGTGTCGTCCATGCCTGCGGTTGTTGAGTTTCGTGCGCAGTCTGGTAACTCCTTTAACAAGTCACCGTCTAGGTACCATCTTACAGCGTTAAGGCCCATGGGATTTCCGTTTACTATATCGCACGTCAACGAGACATTAAGTCGATCTGCTTCGTTAACTGGCACTTCAGGTTCTACGATAACCTCCACTGTTGGTTTATCTGTGATTTATGATTAATAAAATATTAATTTTACTCATCATAATCCTCCTTTTTTTTTTTCTTTCAGATAATATACTTACAAAGGACGGATACATCTACAAATTCATCAGGTGTAGATTCACCGACACTATTGCTGAGTACACATGCGTACGCGCCCATGTCAATCGCGGTTGAATTTTTTACAGTGAGGGATGTTTGCTCGGTGACACCACCTTCGTAGTGATCCGCATTAAGTGACAATTCCATTCCATCACGTAACCTTTTTCGTATATATATATTATTAATTAGCATAGTAGAATTCAAAGCATTAATTGATAATAATACTAGATGTTTATTTATTTTCTTATTATTTTAATTGGTATATAATTTTATTCTCTTCAATTGTGTATGCAATAAAGCCATCATAATTTTTAAATTTGATAACGAAACTTTTGTATTATCACGATAGAATTGTTTTATATAGCAGGTGTGGTTTATGCTGGGGTATCGTTTTATTTTTTGTAGACATTTGTTTTCGCATTTCTCTCCCTTCACATTCCAACAGAATTAAATTATGAAAATATCATCGTAAAACCGCAGTTTCAAGGTAAAAAGCTCTCCTATACTTCACAACCGTTGTACGAGTCAGAATCACTATTTTCTGTATTATGTGTTTGTTGTCTGCTTTTATATTCAGGTATGAGAATATAGTGGATAACAAAGTTATGCAAAAACTCATGTAGTTTGCCCCCCTCTTTTTTTTTAATATTATTTTTTTTTTAATTCGCATAAAAAACAGGGAATTTGTAGCTTATCACTAAACACCGCAAAGAATGAAAAAATAATAATCACCATTTAACCGCCGTGAGACCCGCTGGATTTGCGTCATAGTTGCAGATCATTACGAAATCTTCACTCTCATTCACTGTAATATTTGATGGGTGTAAAGTAACAATAGGTGCATCTGCAAAAAAAATAAAAATAATACAAATATAAATAATTATTCTATTAATGTAGATCCGCATGATAAAATTGCAAAAGTATTTATTTATAATCTTATAATTTAATTTTGTTATTAAACTTTGTGAATATTGTGTCTCACCTATACGATTTTAACTAAAACCCATGTCATTATTATGTCGGGACTGAACAACGTTAGGAAACTTTGTCAATTTTGTCATGCATCTTTGCAAGTTATATGCACAAGCAGTGTCGATATTAGGCTGCGGTTTCATGCATAATAAGTAGAAGGTAGCAAAATGGCACAATCCGCATGTAGAAAACGTGCGAGTGCAGACATTTTTGATCTCGGGTTTATAAAATATATTTTTCATACACGTGGCTGACATTTTTATATTCTTCAACTCATTTTCCAATATATAATTTATCACATTTAAATAATAATTATATAAATAATGAGTAGCTTTATCCCCAGCTGAATACTTACATAAAACTTCAATAGTGGTTGATTCTTTCATAGGTTTAACACCTTCCATTTTCATAACAGAATTTTCTGCAAAACAACTAAATGTTTGGCCATTGTCATATTGTGACGCTGTGAAGGCGAAGTAACTGCTTGTTTCTGACGTTCCATCACTCTGTAAATTATATAAAAGCAAAAGGAGAATATTTAATAAGGTTCATGATCCAAATATACTTTGACATTATTTGTATCAGGGAACATGTAAGGTAGTATATTGTAATTGTATGGGGGGTGATTTCTATATATGTATAGTTTCGTTTATATATATTTACTAGTTTACACGTGGTAGCATATTCGAAACAGTGTACGGTTGGACGACCTAATTTCCTTCACATGGCATTTTGGGGCGTATCGATTCAAATGTGCAATTGTCAGTGAACCGTTTCTAGAAACCACAAACAACGCGAGTTTGTGTACAACTTGAAATTCCCCAACTTTGGTATTTGTTGTGTACATGTTCACCCGTTACACCTGCTATGTGAAAATAATGTACATATACACACAACACAAAATAATTTCTCATGGTTTACAGCTCAAGTTCTCGGTTTAATGTTTCATCTCATAGAATTTCAATGTTAATTGACATGTATTTTTTATTTTTCCATTATTTTTATTGTTGAATGCAATAAAAGTTGAATATCACATAAGATTTTTGCTATTTTACTCAACTATAAATTTGCAAGACACGAGAAGGATTACTGTAATAAATAACGCGAAGACGTACACAGACGCCAAAGTTTCTCGCGACCCTAGGCGATAAACCCGAAGCATATTTCCGGGGATTTCTTATGGCCGTATACGCTTCGTTGCTCTGCCAGGTCTTACTCGTGTCAGCCTTTTTTACTCTCACACTCGCGTAATCGCTATACAACTTGTGGGAGATAGATAGACTCAATGTAAAACTAGTATATGTTATGTCCCATATTTATTATATATTTTAATTTCATTAATTTCGCTTCAACCAAAATTCGTAATGTACTAAATATAAAAAAAAATTATGAATTTCAACTTTAATGCATAAATGTAAATTTATGACGTGAAGTAGTATCTAGGTACATGTATATAATATTATACATACATATAATTTTACATGCACATGTATAATTTTATGGATCTGCACCTATTTAGTAAATTTTAGTAGAATTTTACTCATTTAGGTAATTTTATCAGCAGTATCTTCGTGTGCGATCGTAAAAAAAAAGACTTTTACTATGAAAAGTAGTAAAGAGATTTTTACAGTGTTGGGTGGTGGCAAAATTGAGTTAAGAAAAAAAAGTACTACGTTTTCTAGTAATTTTTCAAGAAATAAGTAATATAAAAACTTAAAGTGTCTTTTTTCCTTTTTTTTTTTTTTTTCGTGTGGACAATTCTGAATTATTAATTCATATTACACACGTTACATCTGTTAAACATTGCAATTCAGTAATAATTTCCTCTGGGTTATTCCGTCTATTTCATACATACTATTTACCAAACACATTACACCATGTCAATATAATGTTTATACAATGCGGTCAACGCGACAGATGTGGTGTTTTCTAAATAGCATTATTGTAATTTTTGTCAGTTGTATGAATCCAATTGCATTGATTTCGATGCTCTGATGTTTCATTTGTTCGTATGACAGTATAGGTATATACATATATGAACAAATGCGGCTGTTACGTTGGAAGAGAAAGGAGAAAGATCGATGAAACGACATGAATTCACCAGCGTGTTTCGGTGTAGTGTGGTATATACGATTTCAATCTTCTTTCTGTCGCAGAACATCGGTTGTGGTCGAGTGCACCAACTCTGCATTGCCCCATTCTACCAAGCCGACATTTAACAAGTCGATAATAGGCAAATGCTCTGTATAGTATGCACATACACCATGGGGAATATTGTAGTGCAAGAGATGAAATGAGGGCGAGAGAGAGTGAAAGGCTGGGAGGGAAATCAGAGAGAAAGAAATAGAGAAAGAGATAAAGAGAATTGGAGAGTGATCGAACGGTTGATTGGTTGGCAGACTCACTCACCAATCCAGTTGATCGTCGTTTAATTAGACTATTGTCAAACAGAGCTAATTATCGTCATGCAGTGAATCGAAGAGATATTGAACTATGGTAAATACAATTCTAATGATAATTCTGGATTACTATCTGCAATTTTATAGAACACCGGGTGTTATCACTGAGTTATTCAACATAAATCAACAAATATTCTATATTTAATATGAATATATGTTTGTATTTGAGAAAATATTCAAGCTCAATTATTTTTTTTCAATTCTGTTAAACTTTTATAACACATTTTAATGACTTTATTTAATAAAATATAAGTGAATTGTAATTTAAATTGAATATGCTAGATTAATTAATCATTGCACGCGATAATACGTTATATAAAAAAATTTAATTGAGTTTTTACTAGAATAAATTGGAATATGTGACAAGTTGGATAAATTCTGTAAAATGATTATTTTACATTGTTTGAAATTATCCATTGTTTGAATTGATGGATATGAGAAAGAGATTATGAAGTGTTAGTGAAAAGTTTAAATATGTGTTTTGTGTTTTTATTCATCTTCTTTGTTAAACAGAATTTAAAGCTTACGTTGTCATCAATTTTCGTTTCAAACATCTCGAATCGTTCGTTGTCGTCGGTGAGTAGATCTGTTCCATTGTACCATGTTACATTGGCTGGTGGTCTCGCTGCACTCACTCTACATTCCAACAGGATCTTGGTCCCACTTACTACATGTCCGACCACACCTTTGACATCCATTTTCAACGGTCGTACTGTCGGATAAATACATAACAATTATTTAATGATTCCAAGTATCGTGAAATAACAGAAGAATGTATTTATAATATTTATAAATAAACGGTAGATTTTAATTGTATTTATCAGATAGAACCACTTGTAAAATAATTTCATAGGTGGTTTTGCATCGTATTTAATACAGTGATGGAAATATAATCGAGTCAACATATAAATGTTTATAGTAGAAATTCACAGCTCAGCGTTGACGCTTTGCAATCAATAAATTTCAATTTGATGAACTCTTTGATTAATGAAGCTCACGAAACATTTGCTGATAAACTGTAGCGATGACCGTGATATAACTAAAAGTATTTAATATAGATAGTATTTCAAGCTTATTATCGATGTGTATCAGTTAATTGAACCATTTATCAAAGTCAATAATGTATATTCATCATTTTCTTTTTTTTTTTTCCACCGCTTATTTGTAAAGTTTTAGATTAAGAATAATCTCGAAATAAATGATATCACGAACTGCAGTAAAGCTGGATACTGAAATATAAAAGAATGAAAATAAAAAAAAAAAAAAAAGAAAAAGTAATGGAAGTGAAGAAAGAAATGAAAGGGAGTGGAAAAGAGAGAAAAGAGGAAATGAAAGAAGTTCGCGGGGAGGGATCGGTATTATTACATCTCTCGAGATTTTTCGGTGAGCTTGCAACGTGCGCGCCGTCAACGGATTTCCTACTAGTCTTCCCCTGTAGCTGCCTTAATATTCTACCCACGGCCAAAACGTTTCATATGTTTTATATGATCACTTAATGAGAGTAACAAAAGTATCTTTATTTATATATACCCATGAATTTATGTATACACTAAAGAAAAAAAAAAAAAAGTTAAATATACATTCAAGGCATTTTAATCCAAACAAAATGTATTTATAATTATTTTCTATTTAATTAGGTAAATATTAATTTCGTTATTATTAGAATCCTCACGTACTTACCATGAACATCTATTCGAATAGAGTCTGTTAAAGGGTCTGCAAGCGCTAAACTGCTGACTCTGCAAGTAAAAGTAGCGCCTAATTCATTGCGGCTAACCTGCAACTGTAGCACGCTACTTGCTACACCAACTCCATTTTCTTGAATCTTAGTCGATCCAATTGCTGTGAAAATATTCAACGAAATAATTAAATAAATATGTGTCTCATCAGACTTTAGAATAATGATATTTAAATTTTTATTTATAGTGGATAAAATATTTCATGTGCTGAGAATTATTTTTGTTTAATGCTCGTGACATACATGAAAATATGCACACTATATATGGGGACAAAACAGTGAAGTACTCTTTTGAAAATGTGTACTGATGCTGCCATATTTATTGTTGGTGTCCTCATTATGTTTAAAGAAACCTTGGCTCTCGAGTTTTCCACTGTTTCAATTCTTCAATAGTCTTTCATTCAATTCCGCATCATACAAAACGTCGCTCTGAATAGCACAGTTTTTTCTTCTCTTTAAAAAAAAAAGAAAAAAAAACAAATCGGACTTATTCCAACTTGAGAATCATTTTGAATTCATCTTATATAACCATGTGACCAATTATATAAACGAATTTTCACCTAGTCATTTAATGCTGTTGATATGTAAAGCTTGTCAATTGCAGAATTGAAAATGTATAATTAATAAGTGAAATGATAAAATTAATGTCAGGTGGTCATTATTTCGTAACTCTTGTGATACAATTTAATGATGGGAATAAGTTAGAAATAAGAATAATAAAACTATCATCAGGGATTGTTTCGATTTCGAAATACCTCAGAACTAAAACCGCCTCTGAAATAATAATGGAATTAATTCAGAGTCAAACAACGCTGAGAAACGATGGAACAGCATCTACTTTTCCCTCCTTTATCTTCTAATGGTCTCAGGACAATTCCACCAAAGCCCACAACACAATGGATTTATGCTAACAAAGAATGTACCTTCCACTATCTTTGAATAATGTTAGAGAATGTTGTTCTACAACACATCGTGACGCTGTCTAGAATAAAATACATAGACTTTTCTATATAAAGTGTAAGGATTCATATAGTTTTTAAACAAAAGATAATCGAATCAAGTTTCTTTTTATTGTGAAATAATATATTAATATTATCTATACACTCTAATTTACTACGATTTATTTAACAATTCGCTTAACCAACAATGCAGTCGACATTAATTATAAATCCGTACGTAAACTTTGCGATAATATATTGCCTTGAAGTGAACTATACTATTATTTAAGCTTCACTCTCGGTCAAATAAATAGAAAATATGGATACTTGACAGTAATAAGCAGTCGTGAGATCTACTAACTCATTTAAGCACAAAATTATGAGCAAATATATTATATAAATCAATCTGTTTCATAGTATAAGGGGATTACAATGGTTCTTTTTAATGTTTCTCGAGACGGAAAAGTCGTTTCGAGGATTTTCAAAGACTATTACGTTTGTTACGAATTGACTCACGAGGTAAAAGTGAACCTGATGGTATAAATCTTCTACATCTGCTACGCTTCTTAAAGTTCGCCCACATTAGATATTGAGTGTTGGATAGAGGGGAAACAAAACTTTTTCCCTTGGATATATAAAGTCGATTGCTTTTGTAAGTAGCTATGTAGTTTTCAATTTCCAATAGCTTCTACTGTAGAAAAACCATCAGTTTTTTTTTTGATACATTACTCATGTCTCAACTATTAATGAATGTGAATATTCTGTTATGAGAGTATATATGGTTGAGTATAATGTCTTGAAGTAGTTCATTACGAACTTTCGTAACAATAGCGATCAAGTAATAATGACAGTAGTGTTGTAAAGTTATACATTGTATGAGAGGCATTTCATAATTGTAAGTAAATGGATCATGCATTCGAAGTAAAATATAATTATTCAGAAGGAAAATCGAGTTGATATAATTATACAATGTTTGGCAATATAATATATTAAAATTTACCTTTCAATCGTTGGTCATCTTTATACCATTCTACTGTGGGTACGGGTTTTCCTGCGTCGCTTTCACAATTTAATGTAACCTTTGTTCCTTCATTGATTGGACCGAATAGTGTACCAGCAGTTAAATTCATTTTCGTTTCATCTTCAGTGATTCGCAAATATTTGGGGCGCACTGTAAAAAAATTAATTCATTGAACAATTTTATTTAATATGTATAATTTAATATTAATTTAGAACAGTAGGACACTGGTAGATCAAACGTAATCGACTTAATGGAATTAATTCGAGAGAATTTACAGTTGTACAGATGATAAATTTATGTTGTTTTTGCAATATTGCTTTTGATATTATATGTCAAGTTGAAACGATCAGAAAAGTGTGGTTTTAAAATCTGTATGAGTTTTCTTCGTCGCATTGCGGATTATGAGTGACGAAAGTAAAAGTAAAGAATACGAATTTAAAGAGATGGAGATGCCTGAAATTATGAATTGAAGTCCCGAATATGAATAAACTTTTCAATAAGCGCCAGCCTTCTTGGTGGCTGTCAGCTGCACAGGCAAGAACCGCTGCTACATTATTATAGGCGTCGTTGCTTTCTTTTCACAACTTCAAGTAGAGTGTGCAATATAGATATTCGAAAATGTCGAGATTTTTTTTTTTTTATATATATTTTATGGAAATAGCTTTCTTTCACATGCAGAATTTTTCATTTCAATTTTTTTTCTCAATGTCAATGAATATTAATCGTGTGAAAGCACATTTTAGATAGTAATTAATTAATCATTAACGCGCGAGTTACAATAGTTTTTGTTAATGTTCAAGTTTTTAGTTTGGATAATTTTATGATGATAAATAAATTCAAGTTGCAGTCCATTAGAAAAATATATTTTGTAGATTTTAAGATGTGTCGCGACAATTCTTTTAGAACAACTTATTCTTCAACTGCACTTTATGTTGGAAAAACTTTAAAACGAGAAAGCGCATTTCTTTTCGTGAATAAAATCACCTGTATAAAATAGACTCGAATATTCGGATAAAAAACTTTCAAGACGATAAAACTCGTTCTTGAATATTTTTCTCAATATGTGCTGCAATTTTTTTCAATACATCATATTTTATATCGATTGAAAAATTTAATAATAACTACATATGACACAGCATTAAAAAAAATGCATTAGATAAAAATTTCATTTACTTAATAATGTTATATATTCAAATTAACATAATTTGAGAGTGAATAAGTAATAATACTGGAGAAAGATGAAAATTAACTACATAAATATATTATTATTATTATTATTATTATTATTATTATTATTATTATTATTATTATTATTATTGTTGTTGTTGTTGTTGAACCGAGAGAAATATTTTTGGGTTTTATAGAATAGGGAAATTAGAATTTTCACATTTTCCAAGTTCCCACTTGCACAAGTTTTCGAATCAAATAAATATAATATTCATTTTATAATCCCGACAAAATTGACATCACCATAAATGCATGAGGAATAATAAAAAATAAAAAATAAAAAATAAATTGACTTCATTTAACTTTGAAATTACTTCTTCTATTTTTTTTTTTTTTTTATATATTTTTCCTTCATTCTAAATTTATTCTCTGTGGCTAATATACATGTTATATTTGGTATTTGTCATTAGTTAATTTACACAGGCTCAGATATGAGCAATTATCCTTTGACTGTAACATTACTATATATTTCTCAACTACTGCAGTCTCATATATCTATGCTCTGATGCCTAAACATCAATGAGAAACTTCCACTTTATGACGTAGCTGTATAATAATATATGAGTTAGACAGTAATAACTAACCGCATAGGGATAAATATAAAAATAAAATAAATATGTTTTGCTCTGTGGTTTTCAAATTATTCAACTGTAATAATAATCTGCTTAATTAAATTGCTTAATTGACTCGTGTATGGTATTATTAAAATACTAGAAATATTTTGTAGTCTATTGAGTTTCCTTAAACAATTGTTTTATTCGTAATTTCGAAATAAATGCATTTATATCTTTAATTTTCTATTTTATTTCAGGGACAAACTTGAATAATTGATTATACAAATGCAAATAAAATTTTGTTAACATAAATTTTAGCACAGTATACACAAACATACTAGATCATTGCTTGTTGAAATATGGTAATACACAAAAATTCCTGCACCATCTGAGAATTTAAATTAATTAATAATATAATACATAACAATCGTGTTATGAATTTAAATGCAATAGGATAATTTGTTTTGGAATAATTGTTGATTCGTAGAGGTATAAAATATTTCAATTCTACAATTCAATACAGTTATAATGAAAATCCATAGAATATTTATGTACATTACCATATACAATTAATATTAAGCTACACTTCTATACAATTACAACCAATAATTTCTTCACCAATAAATAATAATAATAGAAAATACAGTAAAATAAAATTTATCAATTAAATTTATCAAACAATATTCATAAGATAGAATAAACACTACAGATTTCTGCTGCAATAAAATTAATTTAAATTAAATTCACTCACCAGTAGTATTAAGTGTAATATGCTGTACGTTGTTACATTCTCTATTTACCGCAAGGTATGTTGCCTCACATTTGTACAGTCCCTCGTCCTCAAGTTTAACGTTTGAAATTTTAAGATATGTTTTTGTTGCATTCACATTGTAATCCATAGATGATCTGCAATAAGAAAATAATATTTATTTAATTTAAATGATTTAAACAAATGATTAATATAAATTTATCTTCTTTTTTTTATTTTTAAATTTGAATAACATGAATCGGAAAATAATTTTTACATTGTATTATATTAAATATTATTATCCAGGGTTTAAAAAAATTATTATATAATTGTGAATGACGTGTAAAATATGAAGCCAATGCCTAAGTGTAATATAATAACGGTTCAAAGCGTATTATCTAGGGAGCTTGCGGAGCAGCAGCTTTATGTTGTACTATACGATGAGATTCTAGATGCGGAAAATTCTCCGAAACATATACACTTCACCAAGGAACCACCATCACCACCTTTCGGTACCGTCTTTAGTACTTAAATAACCTATACACAGTATCTACATACATGCATGGGTATTTATGTTTATATATTTACTACTCTTTATCGTGATCTTTGTGTCGTTCACTTTTGCGCTTAATAGTATATATTAATGCACGTGAGTTGTGAATTGCATTTACGTGAGTGAAATTATGTTCTAAAGGAGAAAACAAAGAATTTTAAGTTATTTTTAACGAATTATTATAACTACATTTCCATAATGAAATTAAAGTGTAATATTTGATTACTTTAGATAATATTTTAAAAGTTAAATTTGATTGGATTTTCATATTGATAAGCTTTTATGCAAGCTTGTAGGTAATTATTTTTAGAATGGCTGACAAAATTATTATGTTTAGTTATTTTTTATTTTTATTTATCTTGCTAAATATTTAATATTCATAAAAAAAAGTCTTGAAATTGTATTAAAATAACGCAACATAAAACGATGTTGAAATTTTAAAATTCTCTCGATTCTGTTTTTTACATTGCAACTGTCAAGATAAAAACCAAGAGCTGAAGTTTACAAAAATTTTATATGAAAGATTACCACATTGAATTTTTAATTAAATAATGCAGTATTATTGAAGTATGTAAGAAGAAAAAAATAAAAAGATAAAGTTGGTAATGAAGTAGTAAACTTCCCTCTTAATTTTTTCTGTTCTTCTTGCAACTACTTTTCTTCTTCTGGATAATAAATTTTCACTATACATACTTACTTACTGAAGTGAGATGTAGATTTACGTACTTTCAAGACAGAATATTTATAAAATAATAGAATGATAGTTGACACGAGTTGAATATTTACTAACTGCAGTCATACAATATTGAAATAATTCTCACGTGTTTGTTCATCATGATAACTTTATAACAGTAAAAAAAAAAAAAAAAAAAAAAAATTCATCTACTGCGAATTGTCTTCATAAAGACAAATTTCTTCTCGTTCAAATCAAGTATAAAAATAAATACTGACTAACCTGACAGCAATGTCATTGTTTCCACCCGTAATACCAGCACTTTCACTGAATATAAATATCCTCTGGGTGCCTCGATACCACTTTATGCTGTGTAGTCCACCACATCGGGGGCTCTTGAGAATACATGGCAATTGAACCTCTGAATCTTGTTCTGCACTTTTCTCACTTTTTTTCCATGGCTCAACATTGCCTGAAACAAACATGTTAAAAACATTCAATATTATAATTATTCATTAACATATTTACAATTCTTATCATCATCAATAACAATTGTTGACATAAATATAAAACAAATAATATATTTATATTTAACTGATATAAATTTTAATACAATGGCATATAATTTTTTATGTCACTGGGGAGTAGTACATATTCCTCTTCGATATTGCTCGCATGTAGTATTATGAATATATATTTTTCCTTTTACAATTTGATTTTTATTACAATATACATGCACATGACTTGCGATGAGTGTTTTCCGATCTATTCTATACTCGTTCTCTAGCATATTCATACAGTGTCGTTTCCTTAACGGTACGATCTCATTTCTTCTTCGACGTTGTATTTTTATTGAGAAAGTCGTGCACTAAACCATTATACTTGCTCTCTTACACATATTTTCACACGTTGTATCATAACTTTTCGATTTGGGTCGAAATCAAAATATTGCAAGAATACACAATGAGACGTAGTGAAAATAATTGTATTTCTTCTTGTGAATAAAAATAACAATATATTATTTATACATCATCGAGCTTGAATCAATTGAATTATTCAATATCAGTTTGAATTTATCGAATGTTAAATTATTACATGATGTGTGACAAATTTGTATTGTTTAATTTTAAATATATGTTTCAAGTGCTTGAATGGTTGCATTGACTTGTCGATATATATGTCTGTATATATTGATAACAAAAGAGCGAGAGAGAATAAAGAGGAAGGTGCAGGTATAGAGAGCGATGGTTGAATTCATGGGTCTTCTACGTTTATATGTCGAATTGAGGTAAAGTGTTCTCTCACCCTTCCATTCGCTTCGTCGGAAATTGATCGTACAGTTCTACCTCTAACTTAGATTAAGTTGTGTGCCCTACATCCGACTCGTTCGAGAGAAACACACTGTTCAAACGACTGTCAGATACCTCTGATTAACTTGATTTACGATCCCGTTTGTATATTCTCAAACGCTTTTCGATATCACACACTAAATATATACAAATACGTGTATATACTTTTCAAACAATTGTATACGTTTGAGAGAGGATATATATGTATATATAATATATATATTTGAAAGCTTTAAACAATTGTGGAGGTTTAATTCAAAGTAGACTAATATCTTATGTATACAAATGTTTACTTTAGTTGATTAATATTAATCCATTAAAATAACTTTGTTATTTTATGAAACATTTTAGATTATTGATTAAGGAAAAAATTTGTGTCATTATTAATATTTCGTTCGTAAAATTATTTAATTGGTGTTTGAACTTGGTATTTACTGAAAAATGAATTTATTGGTAAATTATTAATGAATTTTTTTTTTATTTACTCACTGTTGTAATATCCTGTTTCAATGAATTTAATAATTTTTTTTCTCTTTTATAAAGTTCATTTAATCATATTGGAATTTACGAAATATTATAAAGCGCTAAAAAAAATTTTATTTTATTATAAATTGACTTTGTATTATTTAAAAATAATTTTGTTATAATATATTATTGGTATTTAACGTGCAACGATAACTTTTATATTTTCGACTGATTGTCAAAAGTCATGAGTCTTAAATATACCAGTCTTTACATTTGCTATCACGAGCTGCGCAATGGCGCCAACATTTGGCTGCCAGCCAAATTTGAAATCTCTCGTTATTAACCCACTTATTGCAATATAGGTAATAACAGCGTGTTATGTTGAAGAAATGCATTACCACTGTTGACATACTATCATCTGCATTACCACTCGTCGTCATATACACAATTATCCAACTATAATTTTCATAATTTTTAAACATGTTAAAATTTTATTTAATATTTTAATACAGTATTAAATAAAAAAAAATGTGAGTATTTTTATGAAATATTAATTATATTATAACTTGACACAAATTCGCTCAAAATTATAAATATAACGATGTATTTATTTACGGATTGTACATATATGAAGCCCTAGGTTGTCAAGTCATAAGAATGCTAGGTGTATATTTTGTATTTCATGAAGCTTTGCAGCCCCATAGGGTCTCTTAGATGACATTAGCAGCTGTGACCTCTCACATTTTCACCTCTCACATACATTCATTCATTTATATATAATAAAATATATAACATTGTCTTGATAAACTTGTAAATTATTGGTTGTACTAATAATATTTTTATACACTTGAATTATTTATTTAAAGTGTAAAGAAATTTAATTCAGAATAAGATTACCTTATTAATTATTATAAAACGTTGATTTTTATTTATTTATTATCATAATTAGATTTTTTATTATCATATTGACACTAAATATTTTTTTTTATTCATTTTCCATACGACATTTGTGATTTTTTATACTACTTTAATATGCTTATATGTACATAAGATTTAATGCAATGGAATTTACATCTTAAGGATGGAAGTTTGCAGTTGTTCAACTGTAGAATGAAGGAATAAAGTATAAAATAAAAAAAAAAAAAATATGGTGAGAGCCAAAGAGTGGCATATATGATTTTGCCAGTGGGGTTTCTGCAAAAGGTTTAAAGTAGTGCGAGGCAAATCCTCGCATCCATCATTTTTACGGCTCAACTACAAACTTTTGAGAAAGTATTTTCTGGCATGCATAAAGGTTGAATAAAGAAAAAAATAAATGTTAAAAATACAAGTGTATGAAATCGGAAATAACAATTTTCATCTGTGCATTTGTAAGAGATATAATATTATTATTATATGTTTTGTTATAAACTTGTAGTTGGTTTATACTTGACAAATATTAGATACGTATATATATATTATCCGTGTCTAACCAATAATCACTTTATACAAGTTATATGTTATATATCATACCAGATGTCGTGAAGCCACAGAAATAAAGTCGCAAAAGTTTATCATTGTTGATTGTCACAACAAAATAGAAACTTGAACGATATAAAGCCAACCAATCGTATATTTTGCCACTTGGATTCCCGCAACGTCATCATTCTTACAATAAATAGCAATAACTTTTTAGTTATTGTCACTTGCTCAAGTGATCATTTGTGTTCATCACATAATATATTTTTCATTAATTTTTATTTTTACATTATCGTAATATATAAATGGTGGATGAATTTCATACGAGATTATTTGATTAAAATGAGTGTTGGCAGAGTTAGGCTTTTGGAATACTAAGCAGTGTGGCGCGCCATTCTGTCTAGCTGGCGTAGTTCAGTCTACATCAATTATCACACCAGACAGCGAATGACTTATTCAGCCCTGCGCGATCACGACATTCCTATATGGCTTTCACATTTACTGATTTCATCTCAAATGTATTATTAAATGTTTTATTGGTTCAACGTGATGAATATTACGTCTATATATGTGGACAGACAATGTTTAGAATGATAATTCATCGCAGGCCATTTGACAATTTATGTGAATGACTTTTTAATTTTTATATAAGCATACACCACGATTTTATTTTATTTTATTTTTTTTTTTTGAGTATTCATTAGTGATGAATAGACCGTGTCACCAACGTGGCGATTTTACCGACAAAAGTTAGGCTAACAAACGAGCACGCAGAGTGATAACGGGCCCAAGAGAGCGCGAACAGTTACATTTTGTATTCACCGTGGTGACCAATTTAGGGTATTCAGGTTGGATTCTAGACGATCCATCCCTTAATTACTTTTTCCTCTAACTTTGCCAGGCGAGCGTGACCAACATGAAATGGTAGTGCAGCTCGTCGTCTCACAGCGCAGAGTCAAATCCTTTCAAGAGGAAATCGATAATGCCAATAGAGGAGAACAGAAAAAAGAAGTTGAGAGAATGAGGGCTAGGGAAAAAAATTCGCAAAGTATAGTGAGAAGAAGAAAGAGAGAAGTAGTAGAAGAAGATGAAGAAAAAAAAAAGGGAGAAATAAAACAACTAAATGAGAGTAGAGAAACGGTATCGCCTGTCTCAATTTTTTCACGCTACATTATTTCTTTTCTCTGTGAGTAAAGAGGCGAAAATTCTTGAAATAAATGATTATTTAACTAATTTGAGTAATTGAAAGGTTAATGTTGATGAATTTAGCACTTTATTGTGATAAATTATATTTGAAGAAGACGAAGCTTTTATTATAAAAAAAAAATACGAAACAAAAATGTTGGGAATCTGTTAACGTGTATGGATATATAATCACAAATTTTATCAAATGTAATTATCGTTTATTGCTTGTAATAATTTACAGCATTGACTGGATGACGAAAATGTATTTCTATCACTTACATTTTATATTTTATACTTTTTTTTCATCGTTTACATTATTAATAAGTAGGTACTCCTTTTAAATGTTTGAAATAATTTTCAAACGAATAAAAATAAATTTATGTTGAGAAATAAATTTTTTATTTTCATGTAAGTTTGCTTAAATAATATATGAATGGTAAATTTAAAAAATGTTATTATAAAATAATCATAAAACGAAAAAAATGATGACGTAGTTGTACGATAACATTGGATGATTTGAAAAAGGGATATCTATCTCTAGTGAATTTTTCGCCCTTAACATTTTATATGGGATTCTTATATATCTGGACATAAAATTTACTATTGACGCACATGGAGAAATGTTGCGTATTTGCCTAGTAAAAATACGTCCCCACAACTCTTTATTTTTTTTTTACGTTCACATTTATGTATAAATAAAATAGGAATCAATCGATAAATGAAGTTAAAATGATGAATATCAGTATATGTACACGAAGAGATATTGAATATTTATTGTAATCACAATGTAAAATAATTCTAAAACCATAAAAGTTACATGTAGATTAGAGTAGTGGAAAAGCCAGAATACACGAGTTAAGGTGGGGAAACTGCTGGTATAACAGTGTGACTGTGAGAGATAAATGGGCACTGGCTGTTAAAATTGGAAACTCGACGGATTTATGGTTTCGAAATGCGTGAGATAGGTGAAAGTCACATGCCTCTGGCTCATCCATATCGCTTCCGACTGACGAATATATTCATTCTCCAATATAATTGCCTCACAGTCATGTTGATGTTACAAAGCTATTGACAATTGCAAACAAAGAAAAAGCCTTCAATGAAAATATACATTTATCAAATTATTATTTGTCCTATGCTCTGTTGTATGTCTTCTTTATATGTGCACACGTTCGAATAGTTATATTGGCATTTTTATACATGTATATTTATGTATACCACATGCAAATGAACAATTCGTGTTTAGTTTTATAAAATATACATTCGTAGTTACATATGGAAAAATATTCTCAATTTTATTTTATTTTATAAAAATACTTTATTAAAATATTAAACGAATTAAAATAAAAAATATATTTCATATGTGCAATTTCACACATATTTCGTGTGCATTCGACGCATAAATGTGGATATTATTCCCTCGGAATCGCTGTGAAATTTACGCTACTAAAGGGGGTTGCAGGGCACGTATGTACCGGGAGATTTATCGTATCTTGAAATATGCTGCTTTATGGTTTGAAGTAGGCAAGATAGATACTGTTGTATCTGAAGAGAGATGGAGGATTTTTCCTCTTCGTGCAACTTGAACACTGCTCTAAAACCGCGATATGTCTGTCCGGAAATATATATACATATATTTCTATCGAAAAAGTTTAAATCAACCAGAAACAGTCGCCATATATATCAAAATAATATTGATGATAATTCTTTTGACATTTTCAAAGTTATTTTATATCGAATATCATCTACAGAAAAATGCGGAAAAAAAATTCTCACTTTTTTATTTTTTTTTTTTCTACTCATTCACATTTTTTTTTTTCCCCCGCTGTCACAGTATATTTTACTACATTTTTAGATTTGTGCATTTCGTTGGAATTGCAAATAGTTTTGTTTTTTTTTTTTTTTTTTTTTTTTTTGTTTGATTTATTTTTTGTTTATTGTTTCAAAGAAAAATTGGCGTTGGTAATAATTTTTGTACGTGCTTGAACACGTTGTGAGTTTGTAAAAATGGAAAATATCATTAATACTTCAGCGTGAACTTATATAGTACATATAAAGGCAACAGTGAAGCTTTCAAAACTGCCTTGGCACGCATGATGGTGGCTGGGTTCATGCAAGTACTCAGCAATAAATAAGAACGAGCAAAGTGAGTTTCGTTAGTCACAGCGGGGGAGTTTTGTTGCAAACATACAGACATATAGTCATGCGCGCTAGTTTTCGAAGATAGCGATGAACAAGTTTTATGTATATATATGTACATATCCGGATGTATCGTATACACTTTTGCCTGGAGGATGCGCAGAATACTATATTCCACATGTATATTTATAGATCAATACACGCTAGCTGAATGATAGCATGAACGAATCACTGATGTGCCTACAAATCTTTCTGTGCAAAAAAAAAATAAATAAATAGATAAAAAGGACAATGTATGTAAAATGTCAATTTTTACTTTTACATAAGATAAATTCAATGTGAAAAATACATTCCCATTCAGAATCACGAAATGGCCATTGTATTATTTTATTTAAAAAAAAAAAAAAAACATAGGATGATAGTAATAAGAAATAAATAAATAAATAGAAAAAAATTAGACACATGAAACATCGTGAAAGGTTGCACTAAGATTGACATAGACTAAACGTATCTGGTGAACTGACTAGAACGTTTGGCTTCGTCACGTTGAAAGGAAACTGCTTTCATTTTTCTCTTATATATATATATTTTTTTTTATTCTATAAAATCAGAAAATGCTATACGCGAATCATGACGTTTTCTACGCGTCGCGCCATCGTCGTCTTCGTTGTTGTCGTCGCGACTTGTAGATGAAAAAAACTGTAAGTATTTTTTTTTGCCCACTGCTAAATCAACGTCCTCTGATAAATACATAGATTTTCTATGTATACATAAAAATGTATACAATATATACATGTATATATTGTTGAATAAAAAATTAGAGCAGAGTATTTCATATACGGAGACGTGTCTGTGGATGTGCAGGATATAGTATTTCACAAGAGTCGAAGAGTTGTTGTGCATCTTTCATACATAACATTGGAAAAGTAGTGGAATGATGTGACAGTAGAGTTTAAGAAAAAAGTTAAAAAGTAGATAAAACGAAAGAAAAAAAATAAATAAAAGGTTAAATCGATATTCGTATCGCTAATGAAATCATTCAGTACAGGTTCTGATAAAAAGTGATAAAAATTTATAAGTATATGTATATCGACTGACTAATAAGCTCGATGGATTTCGTGAGTGTATATCGATTCACTGTGAAGATTAGGCGGGTTGAATATTGAGTAAAAAGACTGTGAGAAAATGTGAAAAAAAAAAAAACGATGAAATTATATGGACCGGAATGTATAATGAGAATCGAAATTTCACAGAGTTTCATTGAGTGGTTGGTGATGGGTTGGCGAATTAAATGATGTGGAAACGAGTACATGGGGTCAGGTTTTCTGAGATTTGAGCTTGCGCAACTGAGCAAAGCTTTGACTTTAAATAATAAGCACGTGTATGCAGCATTACGACTACTGTTTAATTTTATTTTAATATATATATTTTTTTTTTTTTAGATGTCTTTGCTGTCTTCTTCTGTATTTTGCGGTCACTGGGATAGACACTCACATCTTGATATGGACGGGGAGGGATCATTGAGATGGATGCTCGACGTAATCAGCGGATGAGAAGCTTGGAGAAAATAAAGTGCACACGGAACGCGAGATAAGTTATTTGATACTAAGATTCAGAGCTCTGGTATCTACTTTCCAATACAGAATATTTTTTTTTTATTCAGTAGATTATTTGTTGATGTTCAAGTGTAATCTAAAGGGAATATCCTGGATTTCTTTTATCTTTATTTATGGGTAATTAAGTTTAAAATGTAATAAGCACACGATATTGTTTGATGAAGACTTACGTAAAGTTGAAACAGTATGAAATTTATGGCTTCGTTGTGAAACGATATTGACATTTGACGCTTCAACAATGAATACATTTTTATGGAAATATAAATGTAATTTGTAAGGCTTTTAAATTATTACAAATTATTCAATATGAATAATAGAATGATGGCTTCATTTTATTATTAAAATTATTTTTATACCAATGAATAACTTTTTTATTTTATTTTTTTATATATCAATGACATGTTTGGTAAAATATTCAATCAAAACATTTATGATAATTAAGAAAAAAAAAAAAAAAATTTTGAAAATTATACAAATTTTATTTATTTTTTTATAGATATAAAAAATTCGTCAGAATCTCATTCAGAAGACAAGTTTTCGTTTTCGCTGTCTACTCCATTTCAACTTCTGCTCAGACCACTCTGCAGTGTGGCATTCACCAATTATAAACTTGCACTGAGTTCCAGACTGATACTTAATCGAGTTAGGTTGAGAATTGGACTGAAATATTTGATGCAACTTTTTTTTTCGATGAATTAAAATAGTTTTATTAGCAAATGTATGCGATGCTTGGATAATAACATACGCTTGACTTATCAAATTAATTGTAATTGTTTCATAAACAAGTTTCGAAATAGTTTTAATTTTCAAAGTATTATAATGATATTTTTCTGCATTTCAAGTGAATAGAACAAACAAACGTGCTCAATTAGTTCAATCATTTGTATCGATCATTTAACATTTCCAATTAGAGATTGTTTGATATTTGAAGATAGTTCAATGCATTTCAAGTAGAAAATTTTCAATAAAATAAAATAGAAGGTTAAAAAAAGTTTTAATAATTTTATATTATTCAATCAATACGGTCAATACTAAAAATAATTAATTGCATTTCAAAAGGAGAAAGTAGTTCAAGTGTTGATTGCATTTGTCAGGATGCAGCCTTTATTTTATTATTATACATTATTATTATCATCAATATTATCATTATTCCTATTGTTATTATTTTTAAGAAGTGGTATGACGCAAGCATGTCATTTATCACTGATGGACTAACTCAATGCATATACCGCTTGTGGCTGCTGTTATCTGGCGGAGCACCGTGCACACTTTATTTATTTCTTTCTTTCTTTCTTTTATTCTCTCTCATTCCCTCTGTTATTTTTTTTTCTCCTCCTTCTCATTTCTCTCTCCCACTTTTCAACACGCAGAAACGTTCACTCTGGACCGGCGCCAAATCACAGGACACCACATCTGCATTCCCTACCGACGCGGAAATAACGTTCCACTACTATTACAACTTTTACTTTACCATTGTATAAAGTGGACAAATTTACTATTTTCTCATTCGCGAATACACATATTATCTACTTATGTATATATGCATTAACATCAATATTATGACAATGGTTTAATAAATTTATCCGAAGAGAGATTGATAAATCTTTAATATAATTAAAAAAATGACATTAAGTTGATGCAAAATGTCAATAACAGTCTTATAAAATTAATTGGAGAAATATTAAATTTATTAATTATTACAAAATTAATTTGGTATTTAATATCAAACAATATTTTAATTATCTATCAAGCGCAGAGATATTCAACATTATCAATAGACGTCACACGAAATTATATCTTCATCAACTGCAGTATATATATATATACATGTATAAATCTTTAAACATATGTATGTATACATAGAAGTTTGTTATTCAATGATGAGAAAGTCATCAACAATTTGACACGACATTACCGCACGATTAATTGATATATCTACGTCAAAGTAGTATATATGTGTACGTAAATACACTTCATATACAAGATAATATCTCATAGCGTTACGGCGTTACGCATCGCATAGTCAAGATGAAATGCGATACAATGGATTATCATTATACTAATACGTAACGTACTCTCCACTATGTGGTTAAATAACTTATTATATATCAAGCGTTGCGACTGAACTACATGGTACAAGATCAATATACATATACAGATTCGTTGGAGTTGATCTTTGTGCATAAAATTTCAGTATTAACCTATACAATATAGTGCTCTTCGTTCCGTTTAATAATGCGAGGTAAAATTATTCCGATTAATTTAGTTGATGGTGTTTGATGGGATCCATTAAAAGAATATTGTGACGATGGAAAAAGTGCTCTTTGTTTATATCAAATAGAAAAAAAAAAAGAAGAGTATTAATTTAAGTGATGAAAAAAATGTTTTTTTTTTAATTTTTGAATAATTTTTTTCTTTCTTTTTACATTATTTATTTTTATTGTTGACGTATAATATCTGCTCGGTAGAATATTTAGAATTTGCGTGCCATGACGTCAGAATATAGGTATATGTTTTATGTTACGTGTGTTTATTTTCGAATGAGAGTATTTTCCAACGAAAAATGACGTAAATGACACTATAATTTGGATGATGAGTACCTGTGAGGATCGTTGTAAGTGTGTGTGTGTGTGTGTGTGTGCATCATGGCCCTGGGTAGCTTTGTCGGGCGATGACAGCGTTGGTAAAGCTCGCTTCGTTGAGACATAGAGCTTGCATTTGGGCGCACCATGGCGTCTCGCCAATTTTCTCTCTCATAATACGAAAATAGGTGGAGGTCGGAACGCGCGCGCGTCGACAACTCTGAGTTTGGAGCTATGTAAAGAGTGAGGGGAGCATAAAGGGCTGGCCAAAGTCCTAGAGACAGATACCACCGACAAAACTCCAGAGGAAACGTGCGACTGTCGTCTACCAAATCGATTCGCACTCGCCGCACAGTTAAAATGTCTTTGGGCTGAATGTTAGCTTGAGAGAGGGAGAAATATTCTCTTCCTTTTGGTTGTTCTCTTTTATCTGTTACATTCCTTCGTCTCATTTTCTCTCCTCTTCCAATTTAATCCCATATATATTATGGCATTGCAGTGATTTACCGTGTGTTATATCAGGATTTCCAATATGATTATTGAATTAAAAATGAAAGAGAAATTTAATAGAAAAAATTTTTGAAAATACATACTTTTCACTGGTATGTTTAAGTATATATTTATTTATTTATTTATTTATTTATTTGTTAATGATTGATGTATTTGAAAAAAAGTACTCAGCAAGTGTAATCACACTTCAAATCACAACAATGACCAACCACAAAATTGCAATCGCAGCCGTGTTGAGCGAATGCACTGTATACACTACAGTGCTAAATAATTGATGGCAACGTTTTATGCACGCATGCATCCCCCTTCGTGAGTTTTATCTATCTCTTTCTCTCTGGTATTCTCTATTCTGTATGCTATCTCAACTATTGAAGCGGTACATCGCGTATACCCTGCCTCGATAAAAGTGATACAGCACCAGCAGTCCAATAAATCGTTTCGATTAACGTTTTCCAAACGGGTTAATATCCGGCCTATATTTATTTATTTATTTTTTTTTATTCTTCGGGTGAGTACGGGCGCGGTTGAACCCGCAGTTCCCACATTGGCCACTAGAATATTTTTCATATTTATTTATTTATCGCTATTTTTATTTTAATTTTAATTTGAAATTTCTTTTCTATTTTTTTTTTTTTTTTTTTTTTTTTTTTTTTTTTTTTTTTTTTTTTTTTTTTTTTTTTTTTTTTTTTGGCAATAAACTGTATATATGGCTTTGAAAATAGCACTAAAGCTTACTTTAATTGTCCTAATAATTCTATGATGCAATTATTTTACTAAGTATAAAGGATTTGATGTATACAATATTCTCAGGCGGATTTTGTGGGGCCATTGTAAAAGGATCAGCAATATTCGTAAACGAACAAAAGCATCACTATATAATAAACCTCTTTAACCAGACAAGAAGTTAGGTAGAGAGGTATAACTCTAAAAGTGCAATTGCGAACGGAAAAGATATCGGATAATTTGTGAAAACTCATCAAACGAAGTTATATCCAAGTTATGTATATAAGGTTGAGAAATGTCATGAACAGAATACGATTGACTGAGCGAATGTCCACGGGCCATTTCTTCTTCAAAGCAAAAAGTCATAATTAAATTCCGCTATGCGAATAAACGAATTAGCGTAGTTTAAATAAATGTCAAGAGGACAATGAATAAATTTTTAATTTTTATTTTACAAAGATATTGAAATTAAAATAGGAACAAAATTACATCAATAAATATTCATACATTAAATAAATTTTATATAATTTAATATAAAGAAAATTATAATTCTGCGTTTGCAATAATAATATTTACATTTCTTGTAATCGAAATAAAAAAAAAAAAAAGAGTTCACAAAATAATTTTAATACAAGAGGGAAATGATGGAGTGTGGCTGTTCTCAAGCAACGATGCGGATGACCGCGACATGTAAGCAAGGACGCGTGTGCAGACATATTGGAAGTATACATATATGTGTATAGTCACCTGTCTGTTCTATAACACGTTGTGCCAGCTTCGCTCCACACTCAAAAGTGAGTGGGAACATAAACCAAGAAGGAGGATGCACGCATGAGGAAACACTGAGTTGACCTCAACAGAAACTCGACGTGACGTCAGCCAAATGTGAAGTGTATGGAACTTGGTCGTGGGAACGTCCCTCCACCCTCTCATAATACAAATACATAGACATGTATAATACATATCCTTTACTGAAATCATGTGGATCTATTTCAAGCAATGTATATTTGTTTAAATATAAATTATATATTGTTTAATCTAATATTTGTATAAATTTAACTGTTTCAATTATGTATTAATTAAAATTAAATTAAATCTATATACAGCTTTCTGCATCTCGTATTGTAAATACAGTTTATGTTAAATTAACGTTGATTTTTAAACAAAATAACGTTGGTAATTTATCATTTGATATTGAAGTAATTTTTGTAATAGTTTTTTATTAATGTCAACAATTCTGTTTTGAGTTTCACTGTGGAAATTATGATAAAATTATTTGCTTCAGTTGATTTATATTAATGGGAACTGTTTGTGAAGGGTATGATAAAGAAATAAAAAAATAAGAAGGGTGAAATAATCGCATTTAATGTATTTGTTTATTTTTTCTTTTTTATTTTATCCTTGTCTTCAAGTTATTGACGACGAGACAATTCTCTAGGCGATAAGTTCTTGCTAAAAGAACTGCATGAACAGAGAATGGACAAAAAGGAGAAGCAGCAGTTGCACAAAAACACACGAGATAAAGGAGAAAAATAAAGTAAGACAATGCAGAGGAAAGGAAATGAAAAATGAAAAAAAAAATAAATAAATAAATACATAAAATCGTACGTGTATACAAAGGGAAAAATATAGAAAATAAAAAAAAATAGAAAGTCAATATATATATATATATATATATATATATATAATTTTCAAATATATATATTTGAAACGTCATTTAAAGTATACAGTGTACAAGAATCAATATTAACAGATGCTTTAACAATCAATGATAAGAGCGAGAAAATGAAATAGTTCAAGTGATGAAAGAATGTATATAAGAATAAAAAAAAAATTGAAAACTATACGATAAATTGTACGTCTGTTTTTATGAAAAAAAAAATTGTGAGAAATAAAAATCGATATGCATAAATATAATATGAGCATAAAGGAAAAATAGTCACGGCATTATCGTGTGAGCATATCGCGTGAAGCAGGCTATACTAATTTTGTTCCATTAATCAACTGTTGTTTGGAAGTTGAGATTAATTGAAAATTTGCGGGGATGAGGTAATTCTCCATGCATTACTCAAGCGCTATGTAAAACTTTCCAGATGGCAGTCTGTTGATATCAACGCGGAAAAGTCACGTATATATATGAATTTGTGGACACGCAAGTGTCTTGAAATTTTGCACACGAAAGATTATCCCCTATATATTCCTTATATATATATATAAATACGACCGCAGTTCCTTCTGACACACGCTTAACCTGGAATTCAATGTGACAGAGGGACGACACGAATGGCGTAGGATTTCGAGGGCGCGACGATTCGTATAAAGTAGGTCAACATTTTAACATTGAAGAGTGTCAGTAGAAATGTGGAAAGAAAAGTTTTTTCTAAAAGTGCATTCAGCACAAGGATGTGAGTGAAAAAACACTTAACGAAACGGGACAAATAGAAAAAATAATATTGAAAAACGAAATCGAACAGTATAAAACATTAGATGAAATTGAATAATGAATAATAATAAAAGAAAAAAAAAAAAAAAAATAACATGGAAGAATAATACGAATTGATAAAAAACATTGATGATTTGAGTAGTTCAACTATGTGTTCTCTCGATCAGTGCAGAAATATGCGCGGTGAAGAGGAATAGCTGTAGTAGATGGGCCATTGAATTATTCACCAGGATAAAATGCAATCGGTCTCTTGAGAGTGGTTTGGGACCCAAAAAAAAAAAAAAAATAAATGGAAAAAAAAATATAGAGAGATGGGAGAAACAAGAAAGACAAATAAAAAATATCTGAGAACAAATCACGCGGCAGCAAGTAGCATAAATATATATTTTACACACATATATTAATATAGTATATGTATATAAAGTATATACCTAGATATGACTATCTTTTTTTCGATCGTGCTCCTCATACAGCCTTATATTATACATTCTCAATATAAAAATATATACTTGAACGTTTCCACAAAGCCCACATCATCCGTTGTTCAATATAAGTCTTATTTACGAGCTCTCGCAGAATAATTCGCTGTGTATAGAAACGTTAAAAGCTCATCCAACGAGCATTAAGCTCCACGAAGGATTATATACACTTTATGGTAGAATTCCTCCGATAAATACGTGACAGTGGATCATACCTTACACAATTTTACACATGTGTAAATACATACACACACACACTGTTGTATATTTATTTATATAAAAATTCTACAATCGAAATATGCTTTAGGCACATTGCAAATTAATTATAATTAATATTTATATACAGTTGAGAAGAGTTTTATAATTGAATGAGCCAATATGAATGTAAAAAAATATTTACCTATGTGTGTTTATTTGTGTGTGTATATAATTTTGATATATCTATGCACTTGGCTATAAATTTTGCTCTTATTTCGTTGGAATTTTCCACTCTCTTTCACCGCCAAACTCTGCGTCGTCATTCTTCGCTTGAGAGAAACGGCGGAGAGGGTGATGCATTTCACTAGACTGGCTCACAATAATAAATGAACAAGAGAGGCCCTCTTCCGTTTTCACTCACCTCTTCAGAGAATATATGAGAGCTGGAAAACGAGGCAGTGCTGTACCTCTATGTCTGTATATATACGTATATTATATGTATATAAGTATATATACATAGTAAAGACTTAATTAAATTGAAGAATATATATGCTATCAAATTTTCGATTTGACGAATCTACGAGAGTGCAATTATTGAGAATTAAAGAAATAGAAGAATATTGGATAGTTGATTAATTCGAAAATAATTCAATTTTATGAAATAAATAATTAAATTATATTGCTTTATTTATTTATTTATTTTTATTGTTTATTAAATTTAGCGATAATGAAGGTTTTGGTTTATATTAAATATTTGAGAATTAAGAGGGTTTCATAGGAAGTTTTAGTGGATTTTTTTTGTAATTTAAAATTAATAAAAAACATTTTGAAGTCTATAGTTTTTAACACAATGAAAAATACTGAACAATCACTTGCCAATTTTTTATCTTTCAATTCTTTCTATTTTCTTCGTAGTAAAGAGTACAATATCATTGTGAGTTTATTGGAATTTTCTTCCACTTTTGTTTACGTACTAAAATGAACATTTTATATACGTCAAACCGATCAATTAACACAAAAGAAATTTTTAATAAATAAATATTTGTTTCTTTTTCTTGCCAGCTCTTATTGAATGAGATTTATTGTTAAACACAGAAGAGATTGAGTTTAAATTATTTATAGGATGGAAAAACTCAAAATAAAAATTAAACAACGACGATAGTTTTTCATTGGCAACGAAGCGAAAGTAGCGTTCAGACGATAATAATCACTCGCATTTTACTTGCTGTTACGTACTCTATCTGTGAATCGTTTGGACAGTGCAATGACCCGCTATTTTTTTTTCTCCACTACTATTTCCCATCCTCTCAGTTTCCCATTCCACAATTTAAAAAATAAAAAAATTCCTTGTTTTATTTACACGTTTCCATTCGAGGGAACACAAAAATGTAGAGAACCATCAAGGTACAATATATACTCCAATATATACTACAATTGATTATCCTGACGAAAGAAAAATATTATAATTCATTAAAAAAAAAAAAAAAAAAAATTATGTAGCATCCAAACGCACAAAATTTCGTTAGAAAATATTTTAATTATACAAGTTGTTATAATATCTGAAACTTATACAATGGGGCATATAGAATAACTATCGAGTCATAAATGAAATGAAGTCGTACAAGCATAAACAAAATTGTATGAGTATATAAATAGGATTTTACTATATAATGTTCATCAAAGTTTTGGGCATAATATTACGCTCTCATATTCGAGGTGGCAAGCGGTAAATGAATATAGGTCAAAACTTTTGTTACAGCCATTTCAAAGAACGAAAATCGATGTGAAAAATTTTCGAGAATAAAAATATGTTTAATAAAAACTTATACTTGTCCCATAGATCCAATAAACGTGACCTGAACAAATAGGTGAAAAAAGAAAAAAGAAAAAAAAAAAATTTACTCGGGCAAACGAGCATGGATATAAGTTTCCTCTTTGACATCTGTACTTGTATACATGTCTATACGCTATTATATGTCATCATCCCTTTTCTATATATGATCTTGCTGTCGGTTATCGAATGACATCAAGTGTAATATGTATTGATTGTTTTCCATTATATAATAAAACGCCAGAAATTTACAAAAATACTGCAAGTAAAATAATGTGAACGTTATTTTATTTATATTATAAACATATGAGTATTGTTAAAAGACCAATAGGAAGGAGAAGAATAAGAGAATATATCAATGAATAATAAATCAAAACATGTGAGAAAATTTTATTGAGTTATAAATGTTGAGTCTCGTATCGTACAAAGCGAAACGAAAATATGAATAAGAAGAAGTAAGAGAGACGTGGCTTTGAAGGGAAGATGCAAGGAATAAGGATGATAGTATTGTATATAAAGGACGACTGGAAGAACACATCAGCGGCTCACAAAGACTTTTACGAAAACCGCAGACGTTATGAGAACGCTCTGGTTGACGTGACGCGAGCAGTGACACTTCCGCAGGAAATCGTCTACCTCTTTTATTCCTTTTTGCCCCTGTCACCTCTATAGACGGTATCATCAAACCGCAGAGTCAATATATACATGTATATCGTGCAATACTTTTTTCTGATTCTGCATGTATGTTATGTGTGTACGTGTGAAAAATTGTAGGGTGAATTTATATGCTGAATAAATGAATGTGGAAAAAAAAAATATCGTTATGTTAAATTAATGATATTTGAGTAGCGATCTTTACATATGTAATCAGCTGTTTGTATATAAATATATGTATAGATATTTTTTAATATAAAATAACAGATAGCTTGATGATATTAGATTCATAATAAGAGTCAAGGCTATAGAGTAATAATAATTATTTTTAAATTTATTACAAGATAAAAATGAATTTTTTTTTTTTTTTTTTTTTTTTTTTTTGAGGGAGTTCCGTTATTCATTATCGTAGTCACGTGCATGAAGATTTTCCATAATTTGTGCAGATATAGCCCAGCTCGATATGCTCTTATCCTTGTTATACGAGCCAAGACGTATTTTTATTCACTATATATATTGTAAGCGTGCCATGGAAAATTTAATTAAAGTGCTTGTAACTGTCCTTCACGATCGCATCGTGCCGTTGTCTCGGTAACGTGTTCAAATGACATACGCTAGCTGACACTTGTGTCTTCCTCATTAGACATTTTATAAAGGGGATGAAATGTATTCCAATGAAGTCAATTTATGCATAATAACTTGCTTAAGTACAGTTAATATTTTAATATAGGCAAAGTAGTGTAGTGGAAAATAGAACAACTTACAGATTTATTTATTTTTAGACAGCTTCATATTTCAAGAGCTTGTGAGCCTATCCAGTGTAGGTTGTATATTAGTGATACATATAAATAAATGATATGATATAGAATATTATTATATGACAGGAGGAATTTTAATTAAGTTCAGAATCTATTATGATAAGTAATGTCTTGTGAAGTAGAAATATATTTAAATTGTTGTTATTGTAGTATATATTATTTGTTTTTCTTTTTCCACAAATGGAAACCGAATAATATACAGACGTATACAGTTATTTTTCAAGTTGAATATGGTTGACTTTATTACCACAGAAATTACAGAAAAATTCTTGGCGCACATTGTGCATTGAATTTTATCATAGAAAAGGTCGTTGGTGGTGCATTGAACAAAAGAGAAAGGGGTAAAATATAAAAAGAAAAATAATCTAGAGAATAGAAAGGAGTGAGAGAAATAGCGAGAGAAGAGGAGGAAAATTTAATAAAATTGTCGCGCGAAAAGTCGAGCAACGCGATGCACTGGCCGCAAGGGAACGAACCGAATTGGCGTGGAATGGAAGGGAATGGAATGGTTGGAGTCTCTGGTGGTAATTTGCATTCGGTAGAATCGAGGTTGGTTTTGCCCATGGGGCATTTGACTAGCTTGAAACTATATACACTCGTCGTATTGGTCGATGTCTAGATGTAGTTTCATATATACCTACATTATATCAACTTCATGACAATAAAGATTCCCGTTATTTTATTATCATAATCATCATTAGTTTGTAAATAATATTGAGATAGAAATGAAATAATAAAAATTCATTTTGTTTTTATTTCTATCACAAAATATCATCAATTAATCATTGATTTTTTATTTGTATTTGCAATTTTAATTGCAACGTGATTTATTTACATTTAAAATTGATGTTTACATCAACGAAAATAAAAAATGAAAACGACGAAAATATAAATGAATTAATAAAATTTATAATTGACTGATGTTTAGCACTTTTTTTTAAATTTGTTTACGAGTACTTTTCATGTACTGCAACGAGGACACTGTACAGATAAGTAGTTAAGAGGGGAAGGTCTGATGATCTGCTACAAAAGTGAAGAACATGGACTGTAACTATATAGATATTGTCTAGTTAGTTAGTTGTAACATAACGAGTTGTCTATAGGACAACTTAATCCAAACTATGCTAAGCCCCGTTGTAGGAAGTAACTATATGTATAGTTACTTTGCAGGTAGATATCTCCTGGAATATAGTCTAGTCGGGAATCGGGGATAGGTGAAGTGCCTCTAGCTTTTGGTGAGAATTGAGTTCGTGCCTGAAGTCGAGAACTTTGCGTGAGAATAGACTCTCTGCAGTGCACATTGCTTTACTGCTCTTTTGTAATCATTCTTTTACCATGTTCAAAAATAAGATGAATATTGCGGATAAAATTGCGATAAAACCTTTATATTAAAAAATTTCTTATAAATTGGTTAAATCAAAATTATTCAATATATTTTCATTTCATTAAAACGAACTAATTAAAATTTTTTCAATAGGGAAAATATTTATAATATAATATAACGCAAAGTTTTTAATTTAATTTGTATTATTTATAAATTTTATGCGTCATATATAAATATATATATTTGTGTATTTACTTGACTTTTTGATTTTGAAAAAAAAGGACGAATATTAATAGTTCAGAGGAGGTTAAAAAAATTGTGATTTCGATGTTGAATATTTTTTAATGAGTGTTTGTTACATTTTTATTATTCATCTACGTGCAGCATTTAATTATATTTTTATTTTATTTTTTTTATCAATAATTTATATATATGACAAGGCAATGCATTATTAATGAATTTATATGCATCAAAACACTGCGAATATTTAGTTCCGAATAAAAAACACAGCAGAGAAATTAATTAACAAGAGCGATACAGTGAATGAATAAATTATATAAAATGTACTAAATGGATTGTAAAAAAAATATGAAATAACTTTCAACAAATTCATAATCAATATTGTTTAATGAGTATAATACTACAGTCTTTATAAATAAACCATTGTTGAAAAATTTTAAAGAAAATAATTACATTGGTAGTCGGCAACACGGTGGAATAATGAGTGCACACTGGGATTACACGTTCACATTCTGTTCCCAGGGGAATGATCTCCATAGTTTGCTAGTCGTGGCCGCGTTCTCGCTTAGCCCTCCCGGCTTCTCCCTTTTGAATAGTCGAGTGTGAAAACTCCACATTTTGATTATTATTATCGTGTGAATATACGAAGTAATTATTTCCTGCTGTGGTAAATGTTTCCTGCGTTGAATACACCATGTACACACGAGGAATACTTATGTGTATCTAATCTTTCCCTCAACCATTTCTATTCAAATAAATGTAAACTTTTCAATAACATCATTCTAAATATAAAGATTAATTTAATAATCTGAAGCTTAATCAGTCATTTATTGATTGAACTTTCATTCATAAATGTGAAAATCAATTTATTCAATGAAATACAATTGAAAAGAAACTTATTTTATTTTATTTTTTTAATACATTTTGGGTTGAATAAATTCTATTTGGCTGCTATGGATATAACTCGTAGTAGGCCACATGGTTCACTAAATTCATTGCGGTTAATCGGTCATACTGTAGTTTTAGTATTATATGCATGAGTTTAGTTTGGCTAGTGTTGGTTTATAAATACTAGACTAAGCATCGTTATTTCTATTTGCCTTCTCGTTTTTTTTTTTTACTTTACTCTTTCTCTTTTATGCTCTATCATTTCTTCTCCCTGCATGTTGTTTCAGCTCTGCTATTCTCTTAAATGCGAATATATGTGTACAAAATATATATCCATGCATATGTATTTTACGCAGCGATATAATTATTATAACCGTGGTGTGAATATTAAATATAGTGCTTTTATTAGTTAGTGACACGCTTTGATGTACGTAAATTTTTTATTTAATTTAATTGTGTCTGATGAAATGTTTCCCACGAGTAAACAAAATGGTAATTATGGGTAAATGAACTGTAAACTTACCCTGTACAAGTGGCAATATTATGAAAACCGGAGCAATGAACAGTAGAATAATAGTTGACAATGTCATCATTTTGTATTTAAAAAAAAAAACCAAAATAATGATTTTTGTCTTTTATTTTTTAGTGGTAAAGATTTTACGTTGCTTTCTTAAAGAAAAAAAAACATCGACACCGGGATTCACGTAGCGCGTTGTAATGAAAGCTTCGTAGCTTTTACAGAGCACATTTGGGATTGAATTCTTGGGGAAACAGGTCACGAAAAGGCTCCGTATCTTGGATTTGCGACTGTAAAGGAAATTACGGTGAACTGTCTTCAGCTATTTCTCTATTGTCAAAATCACAATGCTCACCAGTCTGTGAATTTAATTTTTAGATAATTTTTTCTCAATGCGCAACAAAACACGCACAAAATATTAATGATGATAACAGAACGAGTGTATATATTGGCACCTTAACACGAGTGAATTTATAAATATTTAATTAACTATTTTCGAAACGCACAATATTTAAGGAACACACTTTGGCACTACAATTATTTATGTATACACTTTCTAAATCCTGATCAATCAACACGTGATGATTGATAAATAACATAAGTGAACATCACATTAATTGTCATAAATATATTTCAATGAGATTTAATCTCTCTCAGTGATTAAATAAAAATTTTAATCAATAATATTCAAAGGTTACATTTAAATTCAAATGTAATATTATTTAATTGCAATATTTCCGCGATTAATATTAATATATTTCCACCGGCCGGTCGCGATAAAATTTTAATACAACTTTCAATTACTAAAAAATAAAAATGAAATAAAAATTAACAATAACAACACAATAGACAATTGTTTTTTTTTCTTTTTTTAAACATGCAGACTTTAGTTGGCAACGCGACCGGACGGGGGATAGAACCACGGGTAACTGCCGGATAAGCCGGACGTTAGTAGTGCGCTTGCCTCCCTAAAACTGCGCGATTCGTAGCATCGTCGGCGCGCACCTGTCGTTCGCGGGTCACTGCGCATGCCTCCATAATAAACGCAACTACTTTGGTGCATGGTGGTACGCATGTGGGAAAGAGTGATGGGACTTCTTGGAATTTATATATAAAATAACTTCAAGAAAGTGGGGAGATTGAGATCGGTATATAAGAATTAATATTTTTTTTTCATGACACTTCCCACGCACGTTTGCTCTTTTCTATTCAATTATTGTACTCAATAAAAAGATATAAATAAATAAAATGAATCATTATTCAACGCGACCATCATGTGGTGAATAATTAATTATATGTAAAATTTATATTTGTGTAACTGGTGAATTAAATAATTGATATTTATTAATGGTAATGTCATGCGATAGCGGGACCATTTATCTGTAAATCAGAGGTTAATGAAAATAATTAATCAAAACTGTCGTACGTATTGCAAATTTAATATATATATGAAAATAAAAGTGTTTAAAATTTCACTATATTGAAATGAACATAAAATTATCGAATCTATTTGGATTTATTGGGAAATAATTAAATAAATTTTAGTACAATTAATTGATATTATTATTCAGAATATTCCACATGAAAAATATTGGGTCAATTTAAATTAAACTGCGATGCAATAATGTCATATTTATTTATCGATCTTTTACTAATAGATAAAATTTGGAGCGGTGTTTAATAATATAATTAAAAAGATGAACAAATATTTTTTTATGAGAATTAATCATCATAGCCCATTTGTTGTGGGAATATTTGCATATTTATAGCTGACGGCATCCACATATTTATACAACGGTGTGTTTGAATTTATTATCATTCAAATACCTCTGTACCTTGCGACCAATACTTCTTACTAGTTGCTCCCCCGCACTATAACGATTTTACCAGCTGGTTTTGCTGCAGTAGGTAAGCACGAGCGCCAGAGAATAAAGTACCCCAATAGCATTTGGTGCACTCCACCGAAGGCTATACAGGAATTTACATGAAAATGCACTAGGTGCACGCACGGTGCACGATCGGTGCGCGCACTTGGCTAATGGGGTATTAAAGGAAAAAATATATACTGCAAGGATCAATCGTTAAAAATGTAGGGATTCACCTAATGTACATACGATATGAATTATTTGTCGGTTATCATAAGTCGGTTAAGAATCGCCTGTGAATTATTTTATATTTTATCAAATGAAAGTTGTTAAAGCAGTAAACTTTCAATATCGATTAAAACAAAAGAATCTATAATTAAAAATACCATTCAATTTTATAAAAATATACATATCGAATTAATTTTTACAATTAAATTTCACTCATTGTCATTTGTGTTTTCATCAATCTAAAATAGCGAACTAAACGTCAAAGCCCAAAGAATTTAATTTAAATTCTAAACAATTTTCAAAATTAATTTCAAGTATGTTGAACTCATTTTCAAGTAATGTTCCTTTGAAGCACCGAGCATATCGCACAGTGTATATTATAACAAGAGGTTGTCTTGCAGGCATATTATCGCGGATGTTGCGTTTGTATATATTCAAGTTAACTACTATCCTTTATGCTAGCAAAAATCATGCATGATAAACCAAGAGGAACGAAGTTCCCTCGTCATCTGAGATTGTTAAGTTCTATGTTAGAAATCGTGTATCATTTTCATTGTTATTTTATAGCAAATATTTTTCTTTACAAAAATATATTTAAACAATAAATAATTATTCAGTATTTTCAGAATAATTAAACAATATAATACATTGAATAACAGTAGCAGATAATATGTTCAGTTGAGTTTTAACGTAAACTAAAAGACCGCAGGGTCCAAATGGATGAGGAACTGACGAGCGCTAAACTGTACTGGTGCGCTAAACTATTCAAAGAGAAACACCAGCGCGTTGTAAATGTTAGAATTCAACAGGACTGACGGCACGAGGGGGAATATAAGGGGAGCGAGAGCAGTAGTGGTAGGTCGGACTTACAGTGTGAGGGTCGTGCTCAGTTGAGTTTGGCTTTTGCTTCGTGACACGCGGTTTTATACTCGAGGCCCAGTTTATACAATCTATATGTGTCATTAAATTCACTTTTCCATCTGTCCTCTTTAATTTGCATCACATTTTTTATTTCCACCCACTCACATACATACTAGACATATAAATGTATAGTTTAAATCCCAAGAGGAATCATCCCTTGACGCTATAGTGTATATTAATGAGTGCATGTTGTACTGCAGCACTCTACTGCTTTATTCTTACATCTCATCGTGCGGCTTATGACGAGATTAATAATAAAAATAGAAGCAGAAGAGGTGAATAAAAAATGGCCAAGCACTGGATACCAACAACATTATTCCAAACATCTGTCTGCGCATTTATTTATATATGTATAACTCTTATTGGACATGTTCAAGGTCAGTAGTAGAATGGGGTTGGATATTTTTTTCAGCAGTTATTGTTAAGTAGAATAGAAAAAAAAATATATGTATGAAAAGTTGTTTCTCTCTACACTTTTTTCTGAATTCAATGCACAATGATAAAGGAAAAGCTTTTGAAATAACGTCTATGTCCAACAACTTTCCCGCCGTTCATGCACCACTGCAAGCATTTAAACCGCGCATGGTTTATTGATGCGATGGCTTTTCGCACTCTTGAGCAAAAGTAAACTACCAAGTATTCCGCTGGGATTTATGTTGAAGGAGAAAATGAAAAATAGTTATAAAAATAGAAATCTCAAAAGCCAATATGTAGAAATGATTATATAATAATTGGAAAAGAAAAAAGAAAAATTAAATTTATAATCAAAATTTGAAATTATATTTATGTTAATTTTATTGGAATAATAATTGTAAATGTAGCGATGATATTATCAAAATGGCGATCTAAAACGTACAATGTATGTTTAAATATAACGTCGAGTACCATTGTACAACGCGTGGCAGCTTCAAATTGTTCGTGTCCGGTTTGGTTAAACACGAGTTTGTCTCTAGTATCGAACTTTGCCAGCCAGAGCGCTTTTCATCTATACATTCAAACACACTAGTATTTTTCTCTCATTCTCACTCGCTTACTCATGCGTTCTCACACTTTCGCTCTCACCGTCTGTCTCCAGCCCAGTTATTCCGAATGGAGTTGGTCGTGATGTCATGATTCCCAGAGTGGACCTCGACGCTATTTTTGGCCTGATATTAAAGCTGCGTTTACCAGCAACGTGTGTCTGTTAACTGAACTATTCCAACCCAATCCTATATTGGCATGTTCCAATTGCCAAAAAGTATCAAATATTTCATATGTCAAACAATTTTTATTCTTTAAATATAACGCACGAAAATATATTACAACTTTGCAAATAATTTGAGTAATAAAAAACAAATATTTTACTGCAGAATAATTTAGTCAATATTTTATTCTATAAATATTCTGAGGTAGAATATAGAAAAATAAATAATTAAAACTATTTGGAGATGATTATAATTAGTTATTGTCATTTATACTTCATCCTGGCATTTAATAATATTATTGTTGAGGTTATTTAACCTTTAGAAATGACCATCAGTAATAATAAAGTACAATATAGCGTTTCACCATTGTATAAAATTCTTGTCCTGGATTATAATTCAACTATATCACGTGGCAACATTGCAACAATATCTCGTGAATATACGATCCATTTTTACCGTCTAAATCGTTTATACTTTACATCGAGAGCATTTGTTGCACGCTATAAGAAGCAGAAATTTTATGTCGCATAATCTCTGATAGCTATTCATACATGCAATAAATATTTTTAAAATTAATTATTGATGCATTCGTGGGATTTGCAAATAATCAGATAAAGGAGATCAGTTAATTGAATGATTCAAAGGAAATTAAATCACAATTTAAAGTATAGAATGTATGGAAAATAATTAAAAATATCGTGTGTTACTTGATCTCTCAAATATGGATAATGAATGTGAAATTTAATAAGGGATATAGAAGCCAAAAGAGATTTAGCAATCTGTATGCGCTTGGCACACATTCCCTCTTGAGGACGTCTTTCTATATTTTCGGTGGGTCGATTAATTGATAGCGTAATTCTCTTCAATTTCTGGACATGTATATGAGAAGATAAATTAATTGAATGAAGGAATAATTAAAGTGAAGAATATAATATATCATTTATTTATTCTGTTTATTAAATTTGTGATAATTAAATTTATACAATATGTCTTTCTGATTCATTTTCCTGTTCATTTTTTTTTTTTTCTTAATTAAGTATTAACATTTTATATCATTGATTTCAATGATGTGTTTATTAAATATTTCATTTAGAGTCATTTATATTCTAACTGACCTCATTGAAATAAATATTTTTTTTTTTTCATTTCTTCATGCACTCGTATTTATAAATATACATAACTTCAGTATACGACTTTCAACCATTCCAAATATGACCGGACATCAACCATATGGCGCTCGTCCATCCTGCTTTTTGCGGTTTCCGTTCGTCCTATGGACAAAACGCTGATCTCAGCTTTGCTTATCACAAATAAATGTGAATATAAAACGAAACACATATTCCATATCTTAATTATTAATTTTTGTCTCATTACTCTATTTTTCTTAAATTGGTGGATTGAAAAAAAATTTAGTTCCTCATAAAATAGAAGAAAAAAAAAAACGCAGAATAAGAAAAATTACTGATGTGATTGTTATTTTTATTTCTTCTATTATTTTTTATTTTTAACCAATATTAATATACTCACATATGAATTTCCAACTTTACTGGGTTTACCTATCTATATAATATAAAGTCGGACTTGTAAACTGAAAGTAAATAGGATTTCATTTGAGAGCCAAGCACCCAAGCGTGCTCAACCGTACGATGATGCGTTGGCTGTAAAATTCATACAGTGAACACGTGCTTACTGTATGAAATGTTGTCCATAACTGTTTTCTCATATCGTAAAAATATTCCATCACTATTAATAATAAATATTCTTACATTTCCACTATAAAATCCATGGATAAAACGATTTTATTCTGTAATTGTTTTTCAGTATTAATAATCTCAAATGAAAATTCATGTTGACCAACTATTCAAAATATTTTATACATTCATCCACGTATCAGAAGTTGTAAAACAAAAGTACATTTATTTATCATCATCCATGTGTATTTATTTTTTTTTTGTTCATTTAAAAATTCAAGAATCCGTGAAAAGCCAGTAGAAAGGTTTGAATCGCGAGGAAACTTGCAAGCCGCGCGTATCGTTATACGGGCACGTGCGATTATCGTGTCCGGAACCGGAAGCACACTTGGCCGCGCTCCCACCTGGTCTTTACGTTCGTTCGTTCGTTCGTTCGTTCGTTCGACAGCAGGGGGGCCTAACATGCTTTCACAGAGATCAGCCAGCCGTGGACACACACTGTCTGGTTTAGTTTCCCGGTCAGCTATCAACTATCAAGCGCCAGTATATATACTATATATTACTGCACAACTTTTCGGCTGGTAGACAATTTTATTTATTTATTTTATTCCCTTTTCTCGTAATTTATACATGTTATCAATCGCGAGAACACTCAGGAATATTTTTATTCCCAATGAATTATATATATTACGAAATTCTAAAAGAAAAATCTGATAGGATTTGTAAAGATAATGGCTGGACATTATTTTTTATTTTAATCCAATTTAACTGATGTGTGCGAGTGCTTTCTTCCTAAATCAATTCTGATTGATTCACAATCGTTATACCATTATACACCGGTATTTATTCTGTGTGTAAATTGATTAACAGTCAATTTCATCAAGTATATATTTATATTGATTTTTCACTGTAGTTTAAAAATTCCCGGGAAATTCCTCACTAGTATTGTAAATAATAGCATCAATTTAAAACTAAATAATTGCGATATATCAATGACATTAATTCCAATGTGTATACGCCGAATAGTTTCTCGGATAATAAATGTAAAAGAAAATATAATTTCTCTAATTAATACTGAGCTCGAATGAGTAACTCCATTCGTCTGGTTTTATTCCATGATTTTTATGCCACTTTCAAATGAATTTACTTCTCTCATTATGAAAGCTGAACGCGTGGCGACAAAAAAGAACGTGATCGCATGACTCGCGATCTACTTTACGATGCATACGTGATGCTAGGGCGTATTAAAGTTTGTCGATCGGGTGCATAAAGTAAAAAAAACACCACAAAACAAACGAAAATTAAAAAAAGAAAAAAAAAAAGCGAATGAACATAATAGTAAAAGGTTATAGATATATGCACAATTTTTCCAATTCAGATAATCTAGAGCTCATGATATATTCACGACTACTTCAATAGACATATATGCAACGATACGAATTAATATTTGATAAAAAGCGCCCAGGCGAAGCTATATATACTCACCTATTCGTTCCATATAACAATCCAGATGTAATGAAGTCATTAAAAGCATAGTCCACATGTATATTCGCTGGCTGTTTCGTGTTTGTTCACTAGTGACTGCATCTACATGTGATATAAGTATACTTGGTTATATACACTGACCCAAGACTTGTGGGGTTAATGGTTATATACACGCAAGGTGGCATTCGATCAGTTGTTGTATATGCTAAAGCCCCAACAAGTTGACCACACAGTTGAGCTTGGGGACAAACGAGAGCTTACCCCTTTGCTTTTTTTTTTTTTTTTATGTCTCCTGCCTCACTCAATCTCTGTACTCATTCCTCCGGGGTATATACAGTCATTTATGATCACTTGTCACGTCTTATTAAAGCGATATGAATGTTAGATTATATTCGACTTTCCCACATTAATTCAATAGCGATTTTTATAACTCTATTAAGAACAAATATTTGTACATAGGTATATATATTTTATTCAATGTATATTACAACTTGTTGAGCTTTATCAATAGTTCTGTGAGAACTTGTTTATTATGATTGATAATAAAATTTAAATATATAATGAATTAATGTAGCTGAGATTTTAAAAATGGTTTCATCACATGAAAATGGAGTATAAGAGTTTCTTTTTGTTTTTTTTTTCTTTCATCACCTTGGTGAAACCACTCGGGATTTTTAGATATCGTGCGGAAAAATCTCACATTTTCATTATTGTTTTTTTTTTTTT
>JAQQBS010000004.1:4524609-4540743 GCA_030347275.1 Microctonus aethiopoides
AAAAAAAACTGCTGGCGAAAAAATAATTATGCAGTTCATTGTATTACTGCACGTCAGGTCACCGTAATTATTCTATTTTAATTGAGTCAATTATACATAGAACTTGAATACGCAGATAAATATACGTATTTGTTTTAAATTCTTCCGTTAGATAATATTGTGGTAGAAAATTGCTAAATAACATCAAGCTTCTTAATACTTTAATGCTTTTTTACCTGATAGACGCGGTATGTGGTGCTTTTGTTGTGCAGGATCACCAACCAGTACACCTTCTGTAACGACCAATCTGCTGCGAAAAATGGAGATCCAGGCGATAACCAACTCTGAGCCAGATATTGACAATGGTGGTGGTAAGATTTTTCGTAACCTTCTTCCCGCACTTTGTTTCTCTCATTCTATTTATTTTCCTCTGCACTTTGTTTCATTTTATTCATTTTATTATATATATTTTTTTTTAATTCAGTAGAAAATTCACAATGAAATTTTATAAAACTCAGCAAATATGTACATGTTCAAAAGACCAGGCAGTGAAATGAAAGTTATAATGAAATTGGACCGGAGGGTTATTAAAAAAAAGTGCTTTATGTATCTGTGGAGGTTCAGTATTAAAAAGGAAAGAAAAATGAGCAATGCAAGTTAAGATATATTTATTTGACTCAGTTTCATGATTTTTTTTTTTTTAAAGATAAATTTGTTTATGAGCAAGAAATTTAAATATCAAATTCTTCAATAGAAAAATTAGCATTATTAATAAATATATAATTATTTTGAGATGATGTAAAAGTGAATTCTAAATAGTAAAGACAAAGTAGCACATGCAACGCAATATACCACTCGAGAATAGTTGAATAGCGCCATCGGTGTCACCACAAAAGTTGCTTCAGCAGCCGGGTAATGTAAGGCCATATTAACACATACCTAACTTTGACTATTTATTAGTCTACCATGGTAATACCATCTGATGAGCTGGAAGATCGAGTGTCTGCGGCCTCTCACCTTGATTTCTCCCACAGGTTTATTCTACCCTTCACTTTGCAACCCTCATTCAATTTCTCCGTACTTTCTCTTTCTCTCCTCTCGGTCTTATTCTATCTCATTCTGTTCTACATTTACTTAAATTTATATTCACTCGAATATCAAGTTTATATGTGTACGCATTCAGCGAGAGAAATAGTTAATTCCAATTTCGGAAATTGTATATGAAACTTTCCAGTACACATTAGCTTCAATATTAAACAGAAACATGAATATGTATCAGAAATATTATATTGCATATTCTCCAGATCAGAAATATGATGCAGATAATTTATAGATAACAAATACATATGAATTGTTGAATATGTGTTTATGTGTTTTACTTAAAAATGTAATTAAAGTTATTTTAATTACCATAATAAATTAATTCAAGTACCATTAATTTTTAAATTGATAAACAAATGAAGTGTAGAATTTTTCACGGTGAATAAATTAATATTTGATTAAAAAAAAAAAATTTCATCAATTTTTATGTTATAATAATTTTCAGTATGAATAATATTAACGAAATATTTTAATAAAAAATAATAATATTTAATTTACATCAGCTACGTGAATTTTCGAAAGCACTTGACTTTAGTTGCGCAGATATTTAATATTATTATAGAAAATAGTGAGAAAGTTATAGATAAGAAAATGAAATACGAGAGGTAATTAAAGCCATCCGGTGAAGGAAGAAAAGAATAAAAAAAAAAAAAAAAAAGAGTTAATACATTCAAAACGAATTTGAGGACTATTTAGGACATATAATACATTCATTTTCCTTTTCCTCTCTGGAGTTTTTCCTCGATCTGTATTCCAATTTCCACCCTTTTTTCTCACAATGTCCTCTTTTCATCCAAGACAAGTATCTCACTAGTTTATATACCCACACCACTAACTGTAGATATGGCTATAGCTTGCGAGTAAATTGCTCTCCCAGTATTTTTTTTTACCCCCTTTCAAGCCGGAAGAATTTCTTGTTTCCTCTCGCGATTTTACCGTACTCATCTTCCTCTCCACTCACTATATATACATATACATTTTTCCATTCATTTTCTCTAACCCTCTCTTATAGTTCTTTCACTTTCGTTCCGCACCTGCTTCCAATATTCCAACCCTCACAAACTCCCTTCTTACTTTCTCTTATAATATTATATTCTGTTTCAAATACAGCTCATTTCTAAAGATGTATATATACACTTAATAAAAGAATTATATTCAATTTCAATATCAGGCAATATTTATATACAAATGAACATGGTAATTAAAGTCATAAGAAAAAAAAAAAAAATACAAGGAAAATATGATAGCGAGATAATACCGACAAAGGTTTATGAATAAAGACTATCTTTTATGCATTAAATTTCAACGTACGTGACTGAGAGAAATTAATAATGAAGCTCTTTAACGTATGCCGCTATTTTTTTTTTTGTTCATTTATGAATTTTCAGTACTATGTAACACACTTTTTCGTACCTTTCTTTCATTAGCACATAAAATGTATATATTGTACACTCCCGCATTTTATTTCTCCATCTGGCTTCTCCTGTCTTTCATTTCTTCTTCTTTATCTTCTTTAACTTCTCCTCAACTATCTTTCTATATTTTTTCTGGTGCTAGATACAAAATAGCACAGTAGACGCCCCGTTTATTTTAACTTAAATAATTCATTTTCGCTCATAAGTTTACCCCACGAGTTATACTAAAATAAGGGAAAGAGAGAGAAAAAATGAAATGCTTTTTAACACTTTGCATTTGTTGACTGCCAACGATTTGTGATATATTTAATGTACTTATCACTGTCTCATTGCAATTGGATAAATTAACTGTTGAGTGGTTTGTGTGGTTAACCACATTGTGTCCTCACTAAACTTTTCATTCTATGATTTACTTGATATTTATTTTCATATTTACAATATTTCATTGCTTAAATAAATAATAAATATTTCAATAATTTTTTATTTCTATTTATTTTATTTAATTAAAATTATAGCAAATATTTGGCAATATTATTTGTGGTATATTTTATTGCAACATGATAAAGGCTCAGAGAGTCGTGAAAATTCTTCGTTCTTATTTTCTCGTAAACGTGATATACCGCCTCTCAATAAAATAAACGAAGTTTTATATCCGTCATCGTCACCAAGTATTTTCTATGGCTATGTGTTAGTATAAACAGTAAACCTACATATACATACCTATACATTTTCAACGACCTGGTGAAATGGTTTATATATGTATATGTATATATTTCCGAGACAAAATATAGTATTCATGAAGGGGGTATACGATGAAAATTCAAAGTGCCATCGTGACGTTGGCGTCTCAATGTCGTTATTTTTTTTTTTTTTTCTTCAACCCACTCACCTTTAACCATGATATGGTATGTTTTATCATTCATCTTCCTTTTTCCATTTCCATCAGCGCAAGATACTTGAGACATTTCAATTACAGACCGCACACATGACTGCAACTCAACTTTATATTATTACACTGAGCTAAATTAAAATATAACTAAAAACAAATATATTTTTTTTTTATTAAATATTCTTCTTTTGTTCCATTGTTATTTGTGTTAATTTATGCATCGATATATATAGGTTGTTATCCCCAGTGATAAAATAAGAAAGTCATAATTTATAATAGATTCAATGTATGTCACAGTGACGATTATGAATTTATGAAGAATAAAGAGAAATGAAAGAATGGTAAAGAGGTAAATGATGAGAGAAATACAACACAGTAGCTCCAGGGTATGGATGACAATGAGATTGAAGGGGTGAGACTGAGAATAATGTTTGCTCTGGTAGTATGGATTTAGGCTAGACTATTGATCTATTAGATATCACTATGTTTGAACCAAGGTAACTTCCATCAATCGATACGCCAATAAAAATAATGGGCTGAATAAATATTGCTATTGGTGCGGCACGGAAGCCTCGTAATCTCAACTCACCAATTATCGTGGCATTTATTGATAATAGCTCATTGGTGAATCTCATTTTGAGAAAATGTAAAGCTGTTCAAGACTATTATCAAGAGAAAAATTCCGGCAATATCGAGATATGATTATCAATTTGTTAAATAGATAAGAAAAAAAATAAAAAATAAAAAAAAATTATTATTCTCTTTCAATATTATTAATTGATAATTATACTTGGTGATATAAATTATCAAGTAGTTAAACCATTGTTTGCGTCTGACGAGTGGACTTAGTTTTTCATGTTTTTCGAAAGGATAAAGGAGAGAATTGAACCTCGTATTCTAGGATGTACCAACCGGCCAAATAACGTTCTTATATACTGAAAGTTTATTTCTGTATCTGGTGTTGATGGAGACTGCCAGTAACACCATTCAATAAATCTTCTATTTCTCTCAACTCCTAACTGAAGTTAACATGAAACTGTACTTTCTCTTGAAATTGTTAAAATAAAATACTTCTCCAATTTTGGTTTTTACAAATAGATATTTCAAATTTGCTAAAAATAATTGTAGTATTATTATTAAAACTAGAATTAATTCAACTTTTTATGCATTGATTATATTTGTTTATATACACAGGTGATATATCTTGTAATATTGTGTTTGAAATTCGTATTAATTTATATTTTTTTCTGTATAACAAATTTAATATTTTTTTGTTCACATAAAAGCTTTACAAAAAAAGTTAAAATGACTTTTTACAAGTACTTTATGAAATGTATATTTGTGATGAATGTTGAAACGTTGGTGAGTTGTCCGCTGATGATAACGAATTCGAAATCGATTCTTGCTATCAGAAAAATGATGGAGTCGTCAAATAGAATGGTCCTTCAAGCTGTATAGAAGAAGTGACGTCGTTTTCTTTCTTTTTCTCTCTCCTCTTGGGGCTATTCGTGGTTATCGAAGCACGTCTGATTCAATGACGCAACCACGTTGGAGGTATTCGTCAATGCACGATTTATTCTATATAGACAAAAAAATATAAAATTCATTTTAGTAATATTTGAGAAATTCAACGAGTATAAACCACTCTGTATATCATTTCCAGCCAATAAAATAATCCAACAATTCAAATATATAATATCAACTATTAAATAAAGTGGCATACAATGTTAAAAATTTCATAACGTTAAATTGATTCACGAAATTTGATGCATAGGATTAATAAAAAGCTCAGATATACTTTTCCAGAAAATAATATAAATTGGGTGTTCCATTGTGAAACGTTATTTTTTTCCAACCTTTATATTGTTTTCAACTCATAAAAAACTCCATGTACATCTCATAAATATGTAACCAAGTGATTTATAGACTTTCAACGCGAGCTTTTTTCACACAGACAATCGTAAAAGTTGACTCGTCAATAATATAGAAAAAAAAAAAAAAAATATATGAGATTATCAAACAAATAAAGCAAAGTGCAATAGCATGGGATGACATTAAGGAGTTAGTACCAATATTTTTGTTTCCAAATTCTGTTATTACATTGACCATCATCCATTGATAGTTAAACGTTGAAATAATTTTCGATATCTCCGAGAGTAGTATAGTTTACGAAACAGAATGGTGCACAGTCAATATTGGCAAATATAGTGAAAGGTTTTGGCGCTTGGATGCGCGCACGTATGGACATCTGCGTCCATTATTCCAGCATCCGAATAGTTTCACCGTTTGGCGGCCCCATCAATTCAATACAGTACGCGGCCCGTTAAATTTTATCTGCCTCGCCTATATCGTCCATCCAACATCCACCACCCACTCGCCCTATTCTGCAATCCTCCTCCCCAACTATATATATCCTTTCTATCAACCCACCCCAACCATTCTCACTGTGGCATACTTAAACGTATTCGTACATGCTAAATCGTCAGCAAGAAGCAAACGACTTCCGTTCGTGCCTTAAGCCCACATGGCTATTTTATCAACATTATATATTATTATACATATAAATTATTTAGATACATGTGTACATACTATTTAACATTAAAGTATTTCATTGTCTGAAGTTAATTGCTGAACAGTGAATCATGTCTATTGATTATTTCGTATTAAATTGTGGAAATTATATTTTTTTATTTTATTAAATATATTAAATGTATTGTTCTTTTTTGTTGTAGGTGGTTTGCATGCATTACCCAGCAGATGGACATTGATAGTCATGAGCATTCTGACATTTACTGCGTTCCATCGATTGTTAATTTTTGAAGTGAGTTTTCATTCTGAATTCTATTAAACAAATAATATTTACTACCGATTTTTTCAAATGACTATTGTTTATAGATGATGTTAGAATGTTAATGAGTAATAGAATGAAAGTTATGATACGATGTGGGCGTGTGCGTAAAAATATAAAAAGATTTTAGATTGTCGATAGGAAATTGTTTGACCAAAAATAAAAAAACTGAGAGAAACTGAAAAATATCGTTGCATGTATCGTTATACAGGATTTCACAGGTGTTGTAACGGGGGTGAGATTGTTTATAGTATCTACCGGCCACCGCTAATCTTCATTTGATTCAGTCTATGGTAAAATGGTTATGGTGCGGTACTTTAGTATAAGCTTCTTTTCAAATATTGAGTTCTATTTTTTTATAGTATATAATATAAAATTTATGAAAAAAAAGAACTGTAAAAATAGAAAAATATTAAAGTGGATCAATTGATAAATAGTTTTTACTTAAAATTGTATGATCAGAGAGTTTTATAGTGGATTATATAAATGTACACCTGCGATTTGTGACGATACTTCTCGCATTAAATATAATACATATTGGCTAATATTGAATTTTCTACTGTAATATACAAATTGAATTTCTCTGCAATATTTGTAGTAAAATTCTTAAATTGATTAGCTGAATTAATTAATTGACTGTACACTTTTTTTTTTCAGATGTAAAGTACCTTGAATATGGAAATTTCACCGTAGAATCTTTCAATAAGAAGCAAGATTTATTTTTTCTTCAACCAAGGTGGATTTTGCCAAAGAAATAAAATAATTAGATTATATTATTTATACATGTATATTCACGATTTGTATATGGGATACATAAATAGTACACACAGTTGTAAATTTTACTAATGCAAATTTAATTATTGAAAGCATTTCATCAGATGATAAACGAGAATTATTTATAAAAAAAAAAATATACTTAATATCCCATTTGGGCAACAAAGTGGATGAACTTGAACTCTATAAATCATTCATATAAATCAATAAATTGTAAAAATAAAAAAGAGAATTAATAGCAATACATAAATATTAATAATCAATTGACCAAAAATAAAAATGAAAATATACGAATGCAAAAGTCAAGATTCTTCATGTACATTAATTAACTACATTGTTTGCAATGTATATAAAATCTTCAATGTTACTTCATCCACACTTTTTTATATCCATAATGTCGTACATACAATACTGTTATTATGTAAAATCAATTCGATGTATATAGTAAAATAATAAAACAAAAATGTATTTATATTACATCTAAATTAATAATAAAATATTTGAATGTATGTAGTAGAGATTCCAACTGTTTTTATTATAATAAGATGATGTAAAGAATGTACACACTAGTCTATATATCTAATCAAATCACAAAATCATAGTAACACATATATATATATATATATACAAAATTTTGTGACGAATTTTTATTCAACTATAAAAATATTGATCGATGTATCTCATTAATTATATTTGTTTTAATATTATATAATTTAATTAATAAAAAAATAATGTTGTATAACTAAACGTTAACATGTTTTTTTGATATATTTCAATTTTGTTGACAGTTATTATTAAAAAAAAATTATGATGTAGGATATGAGGTACTATAATTGCAAGCAGTAATGGACAAATATAGAGTTGACAACAAATTATAGTTGTTGTTACACTTTATGGTGTAACTGATGAGAATTCAACGACGTGACCGCTGGAATGAAATTCTCGCGTGGGCAACTTTGTAACTGAATCGTCATATATAAGCATTAACAAACGCGCGCAAGCTCAAGAATATTCCGCGCAAACTCCTCGCAGTCAATGTTGGCTAGCTGCCACCTTTGGCGAGTAGTAGTGACTCGCGCTGTATCTTGAAAGCACGTATTATTGTGAACGTGTATCGGAGACATCTCATCGGTGATAATTCATCTGTTAAATTTTTTATATCAAGTTTATCAATTTGTTTTTTTTTTTTTGTACTATCAAAAATAAAAAAGAAAAAAAGATTTCAACTTACAGTCAATTGACTTATCGAATTTTAATGTAATAATTGAAATTGAAGAATTTATTACTAGTCAGTATACAAGTGTATTAAAAATTTATTTATCTTTTATTTTAACTTTACGCAATAATGTTGGATACAAATTAATTTACACAATGTTGAATTCAATGATTTATAACTAACTCCAATGGGTGGACTGATTTTTTGTGAATAAGATATTAACATTTACTGCCACGTAAAATCAAGATTGATATTTATATTAAAAATGTTATCGGCGAAATTAAATCATAATCGGTCTTGTGTTTTATAGAAATTTGTGTGTGGATATAAATTGTTTTATTCCATTTCTGATAGTGTAGAGAAATAATTTGATAGAAATAGAAATTATTTCGAGTGAATATGGATATACAGTGGTCATTAGATTTTTTTACGATACTCATCGCTGGCCTAATAATTAGAGGTAATTTATTTAATCTACAATAAAATCGTCGATTAAAAATATCATTATTTGTGATTTATGTTATTCAATACATTTTTTTTTCTCACTTTAATTAAAAAATGCCATTTTTAAAAACGTGATTTTTTTTTATGGCATTTTTATCTGCGTGTGCTACGGTAAATCCTTGACTTTATAGAGTCAACGGTGGTTCACCGACGACGATCACACAGTTGCGGTTGACTCGCTGGACCCGTGTTTCCCCAAGAGTTCCTGTGGGGATTATACTTACTTCTACGTATTGCGCCAAATATATGATATTGCATTCCCAAGTGTGGCATTTCACAGTGAATTTATTTTCTAACAGTTCGTGCCACATTCCGTTTAATTCTCAATTTGTTCAACTTGGAACAAATATTTGTCGAAGTAAACTGAATTAACAAATAACAGATAAAATAAAGCTGTACAAATTGTTGGATAATTTCCAACGAAATAATCGTTATCTTATCATTAACTTCATAATAGATAAAAGAAAATTCATTTATTACTTGTTACTGATTTAATTTCTAATAACAAATAAAATCAATTATAGAATTATAAGAAAATAGTAAAAAAATTATTTTATTGATTCAACACAACATTTACGACTATTGTTTAGTACAAAAATCATTTTGTCTTCGTACTTGCTGTTATAATAGATTGTGTACAGTGTATACACACTCAAATTTCCGCTGTCCGGACATTGCTTTTAACAGATCAATGAATCGATGAAAATATTTTGTAAAATGGCTTAAAATAAATTTTTCAATTCACGCCAATAAAATACACAAAATCTGCTACTTCATCCGAATAATTTTTTATAACAACATTTATAAAATAATCACAAAACTAATTGAATAATTGGAATATTTATCATACATTATACTTGTTGTTTATTGAGTTTAATCTTCGTCAAGTGAAATTGTAAACCATTCAAAGTTTTTACCCTCATGCATCAATTACACATTCATGCCGAACCCTTAGTATTCAATCTTGCAACATACAATAAGAGGCCGTACATTTACTCAACATATTCAATATATACATACAGTATATGTACAATGCAGATATATATCGCATCTATTACAAAAAAAAATAAATAAGCGTAGGGTTATTTATCAATACCATGACTGATGCTCTATGGCAAAACGGCTTCATTGTATTCAATTTCGACGCCATAACACTGCACCAATATATAAATTCCCAAATGCATTTTAATATTATTCAACAACAGAATAGCACAGTAGTGATTTAACTCAATCCATTTCAACCAGTGAAGTGCAATAATAAAAAAAAATGGCAATTTATAAAAAATAAATATACAAACAATATTCAAGATTTAATAATACTAATTATATTAATATAAAATTGTCAATTAGTTGACTAAGATGCACTTAGCCAACATGTAAATTGTAATATACCGCTAATATTTCCAACATTTCATGCTCCAACTACACATTAAAATATTTATAAACCTTTTTTAATTCTCTCATTTATTCAATTTAATATTTATTTTCTATAATTTTATCTTTGACTCTTTGAAATTCACCATCCTGTATTTTCATAACTCGTGCACTTTCGCACTTGACTGTATGCGTATATTCACACATTACAAACGACACCATGCACATTCCCACATCTCCCTTAAGTTAATATATGTTGGTGATGAAGGCGCTAGCTCTAGTGGGCTCATTTAAAAACAGCATCGTGCTTGAGCGCACAGCTCTATGCTCGTACCGTCATTGACACGACATCGTCAACCGTGCTTACATATTTATCCCAACATTCCTCTTGTTCATTTGTTCTCGTCTTTGCGCGTTTCCACACACAAATGCAAATGAGTATTAATATTGTGTATACATATAATACACATTTATATATATATATATTCAGCACCCTAAGCGTCACTTGAAATGGTCGAGGGTCGGCAACTAGAGACGATAAACCTCTGCCAAAGCGTTGTGTATGTGCATGCACCTTCAAAGTTCTTCTATAGTCTAAACCTTTGATGTCGACGAGCTTTCCACGTACGCACAAAGAATTCTTGAAAATCAAATAAAAGAAGTGAACGATGGCGGCAGCAGCAGCAGCAGCAGCAGCAGCACTAGCATCACCTTCAACACGCGGACGTTGTACAGTTCAAAGCACAAGAGTCTATACATCACATCTCAGCTCGGTTAGAAAAATAAAAGCACGAAAAGGCAGTGCACGTTGTTGATCCACGTTTGTGGCAAAGGCAACAACCATATATTTCACTTTCTCACATTCACAGACACATACACACAGACATATACACACCGATGTGTATAATAATTGTTAGCACTTTCATTAGTAGTGAAGATAATATTTTATACCTTTCACATTGGAATTATTTCCTCTTTTCTATTCTTAAAATTAGTTCAACGATAATTTGTATATATGAGAATGTAATTGTAAAACCACAGGAATATAATATTATGTAATATTAATAATTTTCTCGTTTATATATAATATGATGGAAGAACTTATTGCTGATGGATACTTTTTATATGACAAGAATTTCAAACGATAATATGGAGAACTATATGTGACTACAGCACGTGATACGTGAACGTATGGCTGTCACGATATCATTCGTATATGTATAAAAGTAGAAAAAAAGTGTAATAACTTAATTCAATATCGATCGCGTAGACGCCTTAGCCTCACATATGTATATATGTATGTGTATATATATATATAGAAGATATACTTTCAAATATATTGTGTATGTATAGCTTGTATTTATATTCACAATCTTACAATTCACGATGCAACTGTATAATGGATTTTATTTTATAACTGCTTTAATCATTATAAAACTGCATTTATTGCAACATACATTGCATACACTTTTACATCTTACTCAACTTGTATTGTGTGTATCTATGTATTTCAATATTATGTAATGCGTGTATGCATGCGTATTATTGTGAATAAAAAATATACTAAATGATTGCAGATATAAAAATTTTATTGAGGGAAAAATGTAATATAGCTTTATAAATTTATCTGTGTGTGTATGAGTGTAAACAGAATTTTCTTTGATTTACCGCCATTAAGGATGAAGGAAAAAAGCCAGAAGAATAAATATCCACCGGGAGATCTGGAATAAAATTGCAATGGAATAAGATAAATTGTTCTGTTTCAATATATCTCTCATTACTTTTTATATTATATGTAATCTTATAGTATTTTTTTTTTATTCTACTTTTTCTGACCAATAAAAAATTGGTCGATAATGACAGTAAAATAACACGAGCAATCATCGTAATTAAACAAGACGTATTACCTTTAAAAAAATAAAAAAATATTTTTATTTGAAATGAAAAAAATTTTCAAATATATTTTTTTTTTTTTTGACGTTGTTAATTATTTATTCTTGTAAAAGTTATATTATTAGATATTCATATTATTTATGTGTAATTATTATTAATTTTACAGAAGTTGAACCAATTAAAATAACATCTGTGGAAATTCCAAGCATAGTAAGAGCAGGAACTGATGAATCAATTATTCTTGATTGTAAATACGACATGGAATCTTCATCTAATGCTGCACTTGTTGTCAAATGGTACGTCAATCAAGAATTAATTTATCAATGGATCCATGGTTCTAAGCCAAAGGGATCCGATGAATTCCAACAATATATCGACGAGACATACAAAGCAAGTAGCGATCCAAATACCATGTACAGAGCGGTAAAACTTGTACGTCCAGGTCATGAACTCTCTGGCAAGGTTAGATGCAGTATATCATCGCAGGATGATGAAACCGATGCTGAAAAGCATATGCTAGTTTATTGTAAGTAACAAAAAAAAAATAAATAAATAAATAAAAATAAAAAGTATTTTTTATTCTTTCATGAAATTATTTTCTTTTAATTTTCAAATCACAATTTTATTTCACAATATTAAATTTCAATTGAGCATAAGAATATAAATCTGACTATCGGAAGTTAATTTAATAAATATCCTTTAAGAATGGAACAGCACAGAAATGGTTAATAAAAAAATATAATAAAGATAGTGAGAGTTAAAGCGAGAATATATACTAAGGGCATCGATAGCTAGTAGTAGACATTGGATGTAGTCAGACGACATAATTCAATACACACCTCACAGAGAACGATAGACGATGGTATAGTAGTAGTAAATGTCAGTATTGTGCGAACGTCCTACACACTACACGTACATAAGATACCAAAGTGAATATCGATTGAATTTGTAAGTAGAGACACAGACACTGTTGCAAGGTATGCGTTCTAGAGTCCTAGACACATTTTATTTTTATCAGAGCATAAAGATTGAATTTATATATGTATAATTTACCATTTTCATTGTAGAGTAACATTATTTTTATTTAAATTACAGCTGTAAAGTGTATTACAACGTATTGTGAATTAATTGAAATGAATAAAAAAAAAAAAAAAAAATATGAATGAATGAATGAATATTTTATTTGATAAATATTTCAAAATATTATGTGTCATAAATATAACTCATCTGTCCATTTGAATGAACATCGCGAGAGCAATCGACCGTGGTGTTTAACAAAAGAAAAAACAATAATTTTTTCACAAATTGAAGTACTATCTGATTTTTTCGTGGTTGAAAGGATACAAAAAACATAGAGAATATATTTGTGCTCAATGTTTTATACCGAGCTGTAGGATATTTCATTTATTAGTCACTGACAATGTGCAGCATCTGTCTCTATTAATATCACTCATGACTTTGATTTTTCGTTTTCTATTTATTTATTTTTTTTCTTGCTTGAAATTTTTTCATTTATTTTTCACTAACATTTTGATAGTGGTGATGTTTGTTTTGTGTTTTCATAAAAACCCATCATCAGTTTCAATTAAAAATTAAATTATTTGGTTACAGCAACGGAGAAAGTTTTTCGATTATCACATCCAACAACGAATGGGGATTCAACACAATTAACTACAACATGTCTGGCCGAAGATCTTTATCCACTTCCTAACGTGACGCTGCATCGAGACAAGTAAGATGCATATAAAATATGTTTGTTATCCAATGGGAATATAAAAGAAGAGATAATATATTCATAGAATTTTTTATGTAGAAAATTCAAATCAATATTATATATGAATTAAAGAATTTTATTAATATAAATAATTAATTGGCGAAGTGAAACAAAAATTTTTTTCTTCATTCCAGTCAATTAATTTCCGAACAGAAACAATATTATAAAAATAAAACTGATGGTCGATTCAGCGTGGAAGTCGAGGCGAATTTACCAACAGAACATTTAAAATTACCTACTACTTTTCGATGTGAAATAACTATAGAAGAAGCTAATTACACATCGGTTCGTGAATACATTTATAATTGTAAGTAAATATACATCCATACTTAACATTCAGTAATATTTTATACCCAGATTAATTGAAGTAATGAGTTAAATATTTACACTGGTCTGTATGAAAATTATAAAATATTTACATACTTCTATCAGTGTATATTTATAAAATATACAAAATAAAATATTTCCCATTTTATATTCATAGAAAAAATGAAAAAACTGAGCGAAAAGTTGTGTAAATATCGCTCATGTTTATTATTAAATGGCGCTCATAACTTTTTTTATTTTATTTTTTTTCTAAATGTTCACTAAAAATACTTTGATAAAAGTCACTGTGACATTGATAAAAACTCAAAAAAAAAAAAAAAAACCTCTTATATTTTATATTGAGAACTTTCTCGTCATTCTGAGATTTTTATTGGTATTTTCACTTGTCAAGCTCACAATGTTGTAAATTCAAACTCCCCTTCTAAACTCTACGAGAATACAAAATGTCCCAGGTGAAAATAGCCAGAGAAACGATAAATCTTCGTTGCGTTCTATGAAGACAGACGGCCAACGTCTGGATATAGTCTTTCTATTACCACTCACTTTCTTTTATATTATATGTATAGATATATACCTATATAAAACCTACGTATATATAACATATAAAAATTTTTCATAATTTTCTTACTTAAATAACAATATTTTAATTCCAGCTTGGATAATTCGCACATTTTATTTATTTATCATGTTGGATTTTAATATAATCCAAACTATTTTCATTAAACATTAACACAATTATAAAATGTTATTTATTTCAAGCGATTCCATTAAAAAAAATTGGAGAAAAAAATTTATTTATTTATTTATTTTTTTTAAATTACAACAAATGAACTTTTTAATTCTTTCGGGTTACAGACATTCAGACATGTCCAGTACACACGTATTATATATATACTCACACGCAATGGACAGCAATACTCGGTGCAATCGTGTCGGGAGCTGTAGAAGATATTTCCCATAGGGGGTAAAAGTTTTCTAGTTTTGTTGCTAGTAACACACCAAATGCCTCAATGTATAATAGTTATAGGAGAATGAACTCATTCGGTTCAATTCGTTGTCGCTTTTTCATTTTATATTTTTTTTTTTTTTTACTTTTTATTTTCTTTGTTTCATTCTTGTTATCCTGATATCAACGTCGAGTTTTTCCCACAGGATCGAAACGTCTAAGTCTGTCAAGTTCAACCAAACTGACGTGTACTGAATTACAGTAAATAATAATTGACATTATTATTTTTATTTTTTATGATTTCAGCGGGATCCATTACCAGTATTTCACACATGCTTTTTTTCATTACTGTCATCATGGCAGTTGCAAGTGGATCAACAATAACTCTTTATTGATAAGAATAAAAATTATATTTCCAAAATAAAAAAAAAAATATATCGTTAAACGATAAATGAAAATAAATAAATTGAGAATAATTACGTAAAACGCAATTAATAAAAAAAAATAATTAAATAAATATATATATGTATGAATGAACTGCTGTGGAATTTTTCATCTCAAGTTCAAAATTAAAGACGATTAATTCATTTACATAATTTACATTCTGATAATTTTATTTTTTTTTAATTTTTTTTTTTGAATAAATAATTTATGAGGATAAATTAATATGAAATAATTTAAATGGCTAAGAGATATTTAAAGTCAATAACAAAAAAGAATTATTCATCTATCAAACTGGTTTACACCAGAAACTTTTTGTAATTTTCCTCTAGTGAAATGTGAAGATTTAAAAAAAAAAAAAAAGGTGTAGAAGAAAAAAAATTTTTTCCCTCTAATTAACATCTGTTTAAATCAAATATATACAACCATGTATGTGTTTCAGTGTATATAATAGCTTAACTACATACCAGTGCTTGTACAAGTGCTTGATTAATTCACAAAATTCCATACACCCACACACAAATATGTTTCAATAAAAATAAAAATAAAAATAGAAAATCATTAATAAAATAGTGTATTCCAGTCTATTCATTGTATACATCATCACAATGGCGCCATAGATCATTCAATACAGGGTAAAACAGATGGATAAA
>JAQQBS010000004.1:4540949-4574041 GCA_030347275.1 Microctonus aethiopoides
AAAAAAAAAAAAAAAAAAAAAGAGTGTTTAAACTAAGTACTCGGAAAATGGAAAAGATAAATAATGAATAAAGTTTTGCAAAGAGCTTTATGGATATGACGTACTTGAAATGTGAAAAACATTTACCTTATTCTCTTTTTTTTTACTAAGGCCTTCTCTTTATGCACTGGAAGTGACCACTTCAAAGGGAAAAAAAAAATTCTTGCAGTTGTATAACCTTATTATATATCCATAGCAAAAATAAAAAAATTTATACATATTAGTTTAATATGTCGGCCTTGTTGTTAAATGTATAGATAATTAAACTTTCTTATCCTCTCTCATGGCACGACATAAATACAATGAAAAAAATGAGGAGGAAAATAAACTAAATTTACAAAGGTAAAAATCTTTTTAATTACTAAAAGGAAAAAAGAGCAGGAGAAAATGCGCGAGAAAAGAGGAGATAATCTTCTGTGATATTGTGTAATACAAACTCGCTACATAGATAATATAATAAATAAATTGAACCAGCCAAGAAATAAATACAGAGCCGTTTTTATCATCTTCATTTTTATTTTTAAAAATAGTATTTTAATTCTCATTTAATTAATTTATTAGTTAATTTATGAGTAGGAAGAATATTAAAATAACTATAGGATAAATAAATATGTACATGGATGAAAATAAACTGATTTATAGAATTATCTTGAGTCGAAAAACTTTAAATGTATTTGAATGAAAATAAAAAAAAATATTAAGATGAAAATATATACGTACCACTACTCTGTCAACTTCCTCGGCTTTATATATTTGAGTGTCACTACGTATTTCCAAAATTATTATACATCAATCGTATAGTAAACTTGGACAAAAAAAAAAAATAAATGAGTGAATATATAAATAAAAATGAATTAAAAATAAAAAATAAAAATTCATAGTGTAATTATAAATTGAATATTGTTACGAGAACTCTTGAAAAATAATATAAAATAAATGAATGAATGAATGAATGAATAAAAAATATAATTGTCATATGTTCTATATATGTATATTATATCATCGTTGTGAAAAATACAATTTTAATTAAAATGAACAAATTATTAAATAAATGAATCATTTAAACTCTATTAAAAAACAATATGACTGGAGTTATTTTGCTCTCATTCTGTATCAAGACATTGTAAAATTATTGAAATAAACAATTCATAATAAATGCGAGTGCTCTGGGATAATCTAAATTTTTCCAAGTAAACCCATTTATTAATTCAAACATTGGAATATGGAAAATAATTTTCTAACCATTCCCTACATCATCCTACTATTTCGCAATTAATTTATTATTTTATTAAATCCATTAAATATTTCACAGTTGAACTCGAGAGACGAGAATGGAAAGCAACGGAAAGCTTGAAATATCATTGCTCAAATATTAAAAAGAAAAAGTCATATCAAATACCACTCATACACATACATATATTCCAAAGAATTAAATTCGTATTTCCGTTACATTATCCGGAATAGAGTAGAGTATTTCCGCAATGAGGAAATGGCATTTGGTATAGTTGAAAATGTTCCAAGTAAAACGATCATGGATTAAAGCGCCCCAAGGCACTAACTACAAAGCTCGCCCTCACAATCAATTTCATATTCAATTATGTTCATTGTACCAGAAAAAAAATTTGTTCTTTGATAACACTCAATTTATCTTTACATCTCATGTTCAAACATTAATAAAACTAAAAAAATAAATAAACAAACAAGCGACATTTAATGTAAATTATTTCATGTAAATAACATTTATTTATTTGCCTTTAGTTGGTCCACTTTTTTTTTTTTTTCATTCACAGAAAACGTTTGAGAACATCTATAATGTTTTCCTCTGTTTTTATATCCAATAGTTTTCCTTTTGTGTCAAAAGCATACATATGTATATATATATGTATTTATATAGTACATGGGCACATGCTAACCTCGCAAGACTCCTGTAGGGTAATTTATACAGCCAGCGATAAATATCCCATGCTACAGTTTAAACGATGCATTTTCTCGTGACGGGTAAGGCGGTTGCGCGATCCACAATGCAATCGCATGCGTAACTGACATAAACTTCTTATATGCTCACATTTTCAAGAATATATATACATATAGATGGTTAAGTGTTCCGGATTTACGTTAATAAACGTGACGTCTACATATTAGGAAAGCTAATTATAACCACGCCATTATATAAAATGAGATATTGATGAAAAATAAAATTTATATAAATGAATATTGCTGGAAAATCTTTTGAATTCTCTTGGTGAAATGAAGTTTTATTTTAATATGTATATGATATCATATTGTCGATTTAACAATGTGCATCATTATCTTCTGGAAACAAAATATTTCATGAACATTGAGCGTTATTCTGTGAATAATATAAATGTGCATCAATGCCATTAACTCACAATAGATATTCTCTCCTAAATATATTTAATTCTGTATTCAGGAATATAATCCAGGGGAATTGAAACATTGTTTGATGCTGTAGAATTTTTATTTTTGTATTTTTCTGATAATTAAATATCAGTTTAATTTAAAAATCTACAAATTTATAAATTTAAAGTAATAGATTAATTAAATATTTGAATTTAAAAATCATTTATATTATATCATTTGATATTATTTTATATTGATGAATTTTTACTGTAGAATTTTTATTTTTGTATTTTTCCGATAATTAAATATCAGTTTAATTTAAAAATCTAAAAATTTATAAATTTAAAGTAATAGATTAATTAAATATTTGAATTTAAAATTAATTTATATTATATCATTTGATATTATTTTATATTGATGAATATTAATTAATTTGTCATGATGAAAATTGGATTTTCAAATATTTTAAGAGTTAAATTGCATGTATGTTGTTATTTAAATTACAGCAAATATCATAATTGCACTAAATTCATGAATTTTACCTATGTTTATTTAACTATGACAACGCAAAGGAACAAAAACGTAATAATACTTGACATTCAATGCACTGGTATTTCCTGGTATTCTAGTAATCTTCAACTTTTTGTAATTAAAATCCGTAGTCCAAATGAAATTGAATTTTGGTAGCTTCACGAATCTCGTCTGCGTGCGCGCATATACCTCCAACTAAAATTGGCCGATGTGTGCTCTCAAGTGAAAACAGGAATGCCACAGCAATATCCGGCGTGTAATCTGGTGGAGTTTCAAGAACCAAAAGCAGCATTCGTGGTAGAAGAGAGCCTTGGATATAAGAGAACAACTCACAGTGCGCTTCTTGACTTTTAGCAAGGCTCTCTCGCAGATTTCCTCCAAATATTATCTCACTGAACTCTGAAAATAAATACATATCCACGAATTATATGTATATATTTACACCACAAATCTGTATGGGTATATAAATTTTAGTTTATTCTACAATGAATCATGATATCGTATTAATATAATTAATATTTTGTATTCAATTTAATTGAATATATTTTTTATAATTTATTTAATCATTTGAAATTCACTTCTTTCATCGAATGTAAATTTAAATAAAATTATCTCGTCATTTGTTTAATTATTTATTTTATATTCATGTCTATAAAGATTGTCGGTTATTAAGTCGGAATTTTACTACGCATTTACTCACTTGACAGTCACTTAATTAACTGCATAATAATTTTAACAAACTTTTGCTTTCTGAAATTCCACGAAAGTTATATATACTTTGTGTACAGTTTGAGAGAACTGTTTATACATAAAACTATCTCTGACCGGAATAAAGTTAATACTTTATATTCTTCAACATAATATAAACAAATTTTATTGCTGCACATAAAAAAAAAAAATTTGTTTATTTTTCTTTTTATAAACTATTTATGAATTATAATAAATATGTATATCTAGCTGAACATATTTATATTTTTTATTTGAGTTCAAACCTATAATTATATTTCATGCCGTTAACGCAAGAGAAAACACAATTTACTGATGACTGATTTTCATTAGCAATTTATGGATATTTTTCGAGGGCTACCACTGGATATTTATTCACACATACAAAAACGCACAGTACAAAATTATTCGTACTCTCAATACATTTGAATATTGCAAAAAATTACATACATGTATTTACATGCATATATAAATTAAAAATAAAAAAAAAAAAAAAATAGCCAATTGCATATATTTAAATATTCATTTTGGTACACCATGCAAATACTCGTATCAATTAAAACAGTCCAAATCGAATGACAAGAATTATACTGGCGAACTCGCCAATCAACAGGTGAATGCTGTGGAGTATTGTGCAGATTGCTTGCGCGATTTGCACTACATTGACTTTCATTGATGTAGAAAAAATCGTCTTTCTACAAATTAAAACAATAAAATTCATTGTGATTAATTGCAAATAAATATGAAATAATTATTAAATCAAATTGAATTTATTTAATAATTCAACCGTTTATACTTTTGCCTGTACAATAAAATGTTTAACGAACTAAATAATCGTGTTAATTTCACCGGTAATATCAAACTCCTCTCACTTGACTGTGTTTCCCTCTTTCTCCCAGCCGCATTCAGTCTCGTTGTCTCTTATAGTCAATCGGATGGAAGAGAAGATATTATATACATACCTCGCGGCATAGGCTGGGCCACTTTCATGTGATCAACTCTCCATGCTCTGCATGTATATATGTCCTCAAGCAAGAATGCCTTTTCACCCTCGGGGCAAAAATATCTGGTCCATGGAGAGACACACACCATCGATCCAATGTTTCCAATAATCTCTTTTCTCTTTGTTCCATATACATATGTACACATACTCGACGTTTTTTACTGACTTTTCCCAGGTCTTTTCCCTTCTACATGACCATAAAAATACCATAGCTGTGACCTTGATCATCAAATAAAAATCCAAACAATTTTTTTTTTCTCCATCACGAAAAAAAAATCTCGACCGTGACACGTTGAATTTTTCATTGGAAATTTTATTATAAAATATATTATAATGGTTATGACGTAATGATTAATATGAGATTAAAAGTGAACAGTCACGCACGAGATAAATTATACATATATATATTTTACTGCGTTTATATTGTTTTATATTTGTTTTTGTTTTTATTTTTTTTTCATTCTATGAACTATCTCCGTTTTCCTCTCACCATTTCTCCTCAAACAACTCCCATCACTTTCTCGTCATGTATTTCATTGCCTGATTTTTTTTTTTTTTTTTTTTTTTTTTTTTTTTTTTTCATTTCTCGTACCAACCTCTCTCTCTTCCCTACCTTTCTCTTTACTTGCACACGCGTACCCGAACCGGTATGACGTTTGCGTTAGTGGATGTACATTCTCGCGGTTCAGTAGATCGTCTTCAAGTGTGTATACTTGGGTTTGGCGAGAAAAAAAGAGGGGCCTTGCATTGAACGCGCCAACGCAGTGTCTTGAGATCTAGAGTTTCAGAGTCAAGTGATGTGAATCCGTAGTTGGGCCGAATGTAGTATCACAGCTCTTGTCTTATAGTGCGGGGCAGGCAGATAGATAATAATATATACACGGTATTAAAAATTCATCAATAAATATTTGACAATTTAAAGAAGGTTTAATTTATTTATTAACAAAAAGCCAAATAAATATTTGTGTATGCTTTTAATTTGATCCATATGAGTGCTGTAATCAAGAAATATCTTCAAATATTATTGACACATCATTAAAATGCTTCGCTGTCACGTGAGTTTAGAATAATGAAAAATAATTTTGAAACTGAATTTTACGACAGGATTTTTTATAATATAATAAAATAATTCTTATTCATTTTTTTATTCTGATGTTTCATGGTAGGAAGTAAATTTAGAATGATATTTCTGATGTAGATGTCATAATTTTGATTTTATTATAAATCAAATGGAGTAACAACTGTTTCATAAAGTTGATAAATTTAAATATGACGTGAATTCCAGGAAAGTTCATATCAATTATATTTCTACAAGTAGATAAGAAATAGAAATGATTTATTATAATTTCATGTCACTGTTATATTATTAAATCTTCCTGATGTAGCCATTTCAATATTTCATATAAATAACATTCACAGTAATATAATTTTCATCAAAAAATGTTTGAAATGAATTTAGAAATAATATATTTTTAATGTTTCTTTATTCAAACTAAACTCGTATAACATTATAAAATTTCCTACATAAAATATAAAATAAGATAATTACACAATAATACAAAAAAAAAAGAAAAAAGAAAAAATCAAAACGATAAAAAGTTATAAACAAAACAGATAATACAAGTCAACCAAATAACCAAGTTATATTTTATTTTTTCAAACTTTTTTCGTTGTGACTTTGAGATGTTCCTCAAGAAAAATAGAGATACATAAAGATAGATATACAGCTGTAATATATAATAATCTGAATAAGGTAGTCAGTGTAAAACGCACAACAGACTGTTATAAAGTCGTAGAAAGAGGTGCAGAGTTAAACTAAGAAGAAATAGGATGAGAGGGTGGATGGGTGGTTGGGTGAAACACTGTAATGCGGCCCCATGTCTATATACAAACGTCGACCCTAGCATAAAGCCAAAGGCGACGACGGGATTATGGCCTTAAAGGCGGCAGTGCTATGCAAATCACGATGTGCTCCGCCAAATTCACGGGGAATCTCATTTCCCTTGTTGGACGCGAGCGACAGCAACCCCACGATTTGCCATTTCTTTGAAATGTATAAGGGAAAGAGAAAGACAGGCATGCAGACTCAACGAGAATGCTGTAGAGAAATTCCACGCCAATGGTTATTGGCGAGTTTATCTCTTACACACCCTCTTCTCTTCACCGTCCATAATTTTATTCTCACCTCCGTAAATTAAACGTAGTCCCAGCCCCCCAAACTCTACTATTATTTTTATAACGTAAATAAAATTATGCAACTGTCTTAATCTCAATAATTAATATTTATTTATGCATTGAAATCATAGAATGAATATAAATATATACAAAATAAATTATATGATAATATATGTGCAAAGATTATATAGATTTTGTGACATTGACCCTGCATAATTATTGAGAAAGTATTAAATGTATATAAATAGCAATTTTTATTTACTTATAATATATTTATATATGTATACATCGTAATAGTTATCGTTTTTATATTTATTTACTTATTCATTCTGATATTATATCAGTTGTTTATTTGTATTGTAGTTATATAAATTTATTATTAACGTATATAATTAATAAAAGGTAATTGGATTTCAATTACAGATTGTAATAATATTATGGACACTGGCAACCACTGTAACTGCTACACCACCACCATCACCGGATAACATCAGACAAATTGCCAAAGTAAACGAAGTAAGTCATCATATTAATGACAATAATCCGGATAATAAAAATAAAAAATACAAACTACTCACAATTTATTAAACAAAAAAAATTTACACGCTCAGCACAACGACAGGCATTTCGTCTTATGAAAAACATGTAAAAAAAATATCGTGTCATTGCGCTGTCAAAATATTAAAAAAAAAATAGAAAAAAAAAAAAACTTTATATATATTTACATAAAATGTCAGTATGAGTAAATTCCGCGATTGAGCGAAACTGAAGTATTTGCTATACACTCTCTTCTTTATGCATTTTCAAGGTGTATAGTTTGTATATATTGAGTGAGAAATAGCGAGAAATAGAGACAGGAGAATAGAAGTGAACCCGGGGAAAATGTGACAAGCGACTCAGTGGGAGTTGTGTGTTCTCTCGGGCCGAGTGAGATGCAAGTGAAATGCGGCTCGATCTCATCGTACCTATCTATCTATCTATCTATCTATCCCCATTCTCTTTCTGCAGTCATTGCATCAAATGATAAAGACAGATTCAAAACGCATGAACAAAACTCAAAGAGAGTAAGTGAAATAAATATACACAGATAGAGAAAGACCAGAGAGATATGCTTCGCGCTCAGCTTGTCTCTCAATGTTTTCCCGAGTCGATTGAAATATACACATGCACATATTGCGCGCGACTGTACATGCATATATGTATACATGTAAATATATATGTACTTGTAATATATAAATATACAGCAGTGCCATCGCCGTTACGCTAACACACGCTCTGTAATCTAATTCATCTCGGTATACTGATGCGGCTCACAGCATTTTTATATATGTATAATATACATATGTAACTGAATACTTCTGGTATGAGTATTGTATGTATTACAAGTAGATCTGGGTTAAATATTTCTATGCCTGAAGGTCGAGGGCGTTGGGTGGATAAATCGAATAATATTTTATATTTTTTTTAAGAAAAATAAATTGTATATGAAAATAATTATTAACCTATCACAATCATATCGTGGAAGATATTGAATGTTTGTATATATGTATTGTATAAAAAGATTTATGTTGGAAATTACGTTTGTGTATTTGTAATGCTTCGATTTGTGTTAATTGATTTAAATACATCGAGGCGTAATGTACGATATTGTGATTTTCAAGCGGTTTTTAATTTGAAAAACGATTTAGCAAATTTGTAATGACATTAATAATGATTATTACATTTGTTGCGCTTTATATGAATTTGTGTTATAGTGCTATTTAGTTATTAACGTAGTGTGCTGAGAGAATATTGAAATTAAATTTAATTAATGGAAAATAAAAAATGAAAAAAACAAATTCGTGATTATTATTTCATTGAATTAAATTAAATTTATTTTTAAATTTTATTTCATACTTTTACAATCTGTAATAAAATTTGTTTGCCGTTCTCTCGGGTTTCTATTTAAAATTGATCAAAAAAATATAAAAGAGAATATTCTGTTGAAAAACATGAGCACCAACAAGCAAATCTTGAAAGTCGTTCTACTTTTCCAATCATTTTTGTCACATTAATTTTTTATATCTGTTGCGTTATTTATATATTCAAACGCATAGAAATTTAACTAACTCAATGAGCGAATTCTATTTGTTACTTTTAGAATTAAAATAGTAAAAAAAAAAATTATGATCGTAAAAAAAAAATTGTATACATACATACCTATGTATGTATGTATGCATGCAATGTAGACTATATTTGTGCAAAATACATTTGTGAGATTACTACTGAATAACACTCCGGAAATATTACCGCTCCACAAGACACCAAGTTAACTAGTTAAATCGCAAAACGATCGAAGCAGTCCACTTTCTCAAGACCCACTCATCCTCCGTGCGTTCTCTTCATGGGAGTGTTCATTATACCTCTCTCGCGTACATACAGCAGCAAAACTTCAAGCACTGTGTCCTCCTTTTCAAACAAAACACTACATAAATAGAGCACCTTCATAAACATTCAAATACGTCAGAGAAAAAGAAAAAAAAAAAAGCAAATATAAAAATTGATTTAAAAGAAAAAGAAAACCAAAAATAAATTCTCATTAATAATGTATAAATTTTTTCTTTCAGAATCAGCCGGGATATTTATATAAATATTCAATTGAAAATGAGGATGGAGTGGGACAGGACAAGATTGAAACGAGATTTGGTGAATTGATAAACGGTCAATATTACATTAACAATAATCAATCATCAACAGACGTGAAATATCTTGCTGATGAATGGGGTTATCATCCCGTTGTCAAATATACCACATCGGATGGCCACAGTTCTACAAATAGTGCACATTTAGCATTTGACAATCATCCGATATATGAATTGTATAATAAAACAACTAGTACTGTTAGTATTTTCTCTCAAATATATTAATAAATAATAAATAACAAAATAATTAATTTTATTAATTATCATTGCGAGTTGAATAAAATTTATTGAATGTTACAGGACAATGGGATTAAAATTACTACAAAAATTGAATCAAATATTCACTCGTTAGAAAGCACACTACCAACAATTATTCATAATGAAAATGTATACAAGCAATCAATAAATAATATTGACTTAACGAATAATGGTGTATTCAAAAGAGACGAACCAACAGAGAGTCCAAGTCAATACAATACAGAAATAAATTTATTGAATATAAAAAATACCGTGCAGCAAGACGAAACAATAAACAATTATTCCATTAGTGATCTAAACAATGGTGAAACCGGAGATGAGCCATCACCCACTACAGAGAACATAATATTAAAGGAAACTGCTGGAATATTTGGCCAACGTATACAACAGTATATTACACAACAATTAAATACAACCGATCAAACAAATCCCGAATTATCCTATACGACAAGACCTTTTGTAAATGAAGATAGATTGGAAATACATCCGGAAACATCCAGTTCTAATTATAAACGAGCGCTTGAGAACCTCCGAAAATATTTAGAGTTCCATAATACTAATAATTTTGAAAGTCATATCGAAGAAGAAAAAAATCCACAAATAGAAGAGCCAGTATTATTAAATAATACAAACATATCATATATAAATTCATTGAGTAATATTAAAACAATAGCATCAGACGAAATAACATCATCGAATGGAAGATTTTCACGACCTATTGTCGTGGCTGAAATATCTAATACTGAACAATTAAACTACGGTGATATAATTCCTTGCGATGGAGAAGATACAAAATTAATAGCATCCAGTACAATTAGTGTAGATACCTTGCCTTCGAATGTTGATAAGACTTCACTGACTCAAATTACTCGAATTCAAGCAGTAACTCCAAAACTGCAACAACAACCTTACATTACAACATCGTCAATGGTATTGAATCCTATTCAAGCAGGTGTAGCATTAGTTAACGCTGACAAGGCAGATTTAATAGTCGGAAATTTTGAGCCGTCAGTAACAGCAACTGTCAATGAGAAAAGATTCAATGAGAATGCTCCAATAGATACCAGCCAACCATTAAAGAATATCGAGCGTGACGCGACATCACAATCGTTAAATGTTCCACCAACAATAAATCCGACATTTGGTGAATATGAAATGTCAACGAAAACATCACAGCTGTCATTAGTCGATGATGAGAATGTTGAAATCCAAAAATCATTGGAATTATATCACAGTTCACCCGTACATGAAATACATTATCCAGCTCAACTTATGCCCCAGGTAACCTCCATCGATCAGCACCAACGCCAAGAACCATATCAAACTACGCAGAAGCATGAGAATGCCAAACAGACATTTGAACGAAATGTTGAATCATACGAAGAGGATATCGGTCTTACAACTCGCAATAGCAATACTTTAAAATACCAATCGATCGTCAATCCATCCACTTTACCATTGCAAGAGCTTCAAACGACTCCCGGGGGCAATGATCCCTCTCTAGTTCACATCACGGACAATGAAAAAAAAATATACGACAACAATGTTGAACATTTCAACCGTCCCTTGGAGAATTACGATAGCCAAGACGATCACTTGAGTATTAGCGCGATGGAGAAAAATCCAAGCAATGAAAAAAATTCATTCTTAAATACAAGATTAAATAGCGAAATATATTTACCATACGATACAAAAAATGTATATCACATTGTTGAACCGAATGAATCAAATAATAATGTTAAAGATAAGTCATTGAATGAGGGAGACAAGTCCGATATTACGATGGATCTACATCCAAGAACCCAATCAATTCTCCAGAGACTTCTCACTGAATCAAGCGATGTCGTTCACCATCTTGAGGTCGATAAGTTAAACAACCGTGACAAGCACCTCCATCAACGACACCCGCAGAGTGCCAATGAGCTTAGGATCGCATCGGGACCCGATTATACTGAAACGGAAATTAATTTAACCCAAAGGCAAATTCCAATATTCACTAGTGAACAATATATTGACGCCACGAGTATTATTGACAATACAATTCCATTGATTCAATCTCAAACACCAGCAGCAACAAAAAATAATCAAGTATCATCAAATATTGATAATAATACAATTTATATTTACACGCCAAAAATAAATAATGAAATTCATAATATTAAAAATTATGGACAGTCATTGAAGCATCCAGTTGGAAAATATTTTGATAATTCAGTTAATCGACAGAGTGCTATACGACCTTTTTCTTATCCAGTTAACTCTAACAGGATTTTAGAGAAGCACGTGCCTTATGCCCTTCAACCTTATCCCATTGCATTAGCTGAGAAGATAATAGAGAAGAAGATGGTGCCTTATCCCATTCACAAGCTCGTAGCTCAACCCTATCCAATTCACATAGTTCAGCCATATACAGTTGAAAAGTCTGCGAAAATTCCCGCTGTCACTTATCAGAATATTGTGACAAAGAATGGACATATTCCACACGGATATCCAGTGGAAATTCCAATAAAAATATCATATCCTGTAGAGCTAACCAAACAAACGGGAAAAACAATTCCAATACCCTACGGTATGCAATATGGTTTAAATTATCAGCATCTATTGGATCAGCACAGTCACAAATTGCACGATAAACACGGAATAAATTCACTTGATTTAACATTTCCGGTAAATATGTCTAACCAAAATAATCAAGATTATATTTACATTAACCCAGTGATTCCATTTGTGAATTTACCTCCAACATTGAGTAAACGATATGGCGCATTGAATCAATTTACAAATAGCAAGCAGTATCATCCCCGACAGCAGTCTCTATATTATCAACCTTCATCTAAGAAATCACACTCAAGTCATTTGCCATTTCAAACACATACAACAATCAATATCAATCATCAAACACCTTTACGTTGGCATGATGAAAAATTCATGAACAAAAACACGGAATACTTGGGACCAGTGTCTGTATTGGCACAGCATGCTCTGAATGTTCATCAACAAAATCAAGTGGTACATCCGGCTCATCAAGAAACGTTTCAGTACTCGACTGGTGCTCCCATTGCCACTGGTTTCTCCCTGAAAAGATTGAAATTACCGGAAACGCATTATCGTGGCAATACGGGTAATTTCAGGCAATCCAAAATGGAGTATGGTTTTAAGCCACCAATGATCCCTTCAATTCAATATGATGAACAAACCGCAATGAAAGTAGAAAATTAACATAATTTAAAAGAATTTTTTTCAATTAAGTTTTTCTGTAAAAAATTTTTCTTCCTTTTATTCAGTAGTTTGCTGTTTATTTTTTATATATTTCTTTCATATTTTTAATGTAATTAATAATTATTTAGTTTATAGTATGAAATAAAATTATTTGTATATTTTGAGTAAAAAACATGCATATAAACGTGCAGAAAGATTTATCAATGTTTCATTATATTATTACTTGAATAACTTGAAACCGAACAAAAAATATAAAATTTATATCCATGCCTTCCAGCGAGCTCACAAATGCAGCCACTAAAGAGGTTATAACTTCGGTCAAAGTCTACTTATCATTATTAGTTTTGTTTTCCCTATTAATAATGTCAAAATGAAATGTAAAGAAAAGAGAGAAAAATCAATAGCATAATTACACTTTACTTTAGATATTATTTCTATGAATTCAACAATATTATCGTTTGAGAAATTTAATTAATATCATAAAGAGAAATACTTGAATATAATTCAACATACTCGGGAAATAATATATATACCTGTAAAGGGTGACGGAAAAAGTTACCCCTATTTCGCAATTGGCATCATGAATTTACACCGGTTACATTCTGAAAGTTTATTAAAGGTAGTGTGTTAATAATGGACCAATTTCTCTCCACTTTTAACATTTTGCCCTTCATTCCCTTCAACGTCCTCCTCACACATAACACAGTTGGAATAAATTTTATTATCTGAAGTCATAGTGTCCACTAAAATTATTGTAGCTAATATAATTCCCATAGTTTACGAGTGGTCAATAAAAAAATTGTCACTACAACATAGTACATAAAACTTTGTACACATCATCTAACTTTTGATTAGCTCTTATCTCAGCTTTTTCTTCACAGCCACACTATAAAATAGCTATTAAAGTGACACTGCTTGTTATACTGTGCCAGTGTATATATTATATGTATTATTATTGAGGTAAAAGAATAAGCTTTTATTGAAAGTAGAAAATAAAAAAAAAAATTGTCTCCAATAAATTTATTTCAATTATAAAAAAAAAATATATAGATGAAATGCAAATGGAGAAAATTAATGCTGTACCGGTGAGTGCAGTCTAATGAAAGGTCGTTTTGCTAACCTTGCTCAATCTCGATAATGTGCTTACACAGAACTGGTAGAAATCGCATTAACTCGCTTTTTCCGCGCTTCCTCTTGCGCTTTAAATACACAAATTCTCTAATTCCATCATCCTCATTCCATTGACTTACAACCAAATGGCTTAAGATATAAAACAAAAAATAGAAAATAAATGTAAGCAAACTTTACTTCAGAGCAATACCAAAATAAAAAAAAAAACAACTGTTTAATTTTATTTTCTACGTCATTTAATTAAATGTCAAAGTAATTTGAAAATGTAACAATAAACAACATAATTGGATGATTGACATTTAATTTTGTAAATTTATTCAGTGCAAATTTAAATAATGAGAGGTGAAATATTTTAACACATCTTCATTAACCATGGATGGTGTAGTAGAAAATTAATTTAAAAGGAAATAATTGGCTTAATCGATTTGCCGCAAAGTGTGCAAAAGTTTGTTAATGCGAACAGTGTGAATGACACACATATAAATTCATCCTGTCGTTAATATTCACCAGTCAACACCAGCAATCTGCAATTGAGAGTTGTTTATATGAGCAAACTTTTTAATAGTATAAAAATTAACAATAATTTAATATTAACAAAAAAATAATCGAGATTCATTTAATTAGAACATACCAAGGATAACAGAAGAAATAAGAAAAATAAAATAATATTAATACACTCATACGTCTGCCATTATATACTGTTGAACTACTAGATGCGATAGCAGAGCGCGAGTTTATCGATAAAGTTAAGTCAGCAACAAGCCTGCGGATGAATTTACGATGTGTGCAACCAACTTATTCATATATATATATATTGATAAATGAGAGTCTGCGTTAACAAGTTGTACCTACTGCAAAACTTCAAACAAGTCATGATGCGTCGTTGAGAGCACATCACATTTATGAATTATTCAAAAGAATGAATTGCTCATTTTATCCACATTTTCCTTAGCTCAAAACATCAACGAATAGTTTCGATTTTTTGTTCATTAAAATTTAAGGTATTTTTAAATTATTCACGGAATTCTGTTACATCAGTATTAAATGCAATAAAAAAAATAATTTAAATTGAATTCACTATCCTTATAAAAAGACGAATGGAGAACATGGAAATGAAGAAAAAAATTCGTGCACATTCCGATTCTATAAAACCTAATTGGATCATGTCGTATATGATACTATTAATTAAACTTTAACTCTATTTTTTCTTGCAATCTCATTTTGACAACAAAAAAAAAACAGCTCGACAAACTCGTCGCCCACAAGAATTTATTAAAAAATAAATGAGAAAAAAAAAATAAAAGCATTTGTAAAATAATAAATTGGGATATAACAATTATTTATTATATAGGTAAACTGTGAAAGGCTGGATTATATTATTATATACATGTATATCCTAACGCTTGATATTTATTCAACAGTCCATAATGGGATAATAAGTAAAGCAATGTTACAAGATTAAAAGCACATTAGGTTGCTAAGTAACCTCTTTGATATTTCTGGGTCGGTTTGTTATGTATCTCTAAAGTATAATCGGGACCCGCAAATGAACCACGAGGTGGTGTTACCTTTAACCTCGTACAAAGACCAGGTGGCACCACAAATGATTGGCCAGAATGTTTGGTTGTAGCTCGTATAAATAAAGAGAAAAAAGTGTATGCTCATTAAAAAACAAATAAAGTAAATGTATATTTATTTATATGTGTTTGTTGAGAAGAAAAGCTAAAAGAAGAGAGAGAGAAAAATACTTTTGTTGCTCACGGGTCATTTTTTATGGTGCACAAGTTCACGTGACTCCCCGTTTATTACGCTCCAGTAAATTAAACCCGGAAAGACTAACATACATACATATACAGCTCTCTCGCATATACACATCTGCTCGACCTCAACAAAATGTGTGCGATAAAAAAGAAGAAAATTAAGCGGATAACGAGCATATTTAGGACAAAATGAATGAGCTGGAAGCCAAAAAATATCATTAAACAGCATGGTCAACGCTTCACACACTCATATAATTTATATTAATATCTATAAAAAAAAAAAAAAAAATTATGTTTCATAGAATATATCTGTGTGTTTTATCTATTTTTATATTTCAACATGTTTGGATGATATATGATGTCTAGATATAGAACAAAGTAATGATTTAATGAATAAAATAAAGAAAGTGGTTGAGGTGACAATGAACTTGAAGAACTTTCAACAATTATATCCATGGATAATTAACGAAATATAATAAAACAAACAAAAAATGAGAGATTTGACTGAGTTGCAAATTCACCTTTTTTTCCAACTCCTCGCCAAAACTCACCTTATTTCAAATACAACTACAAAGAAAAATTACATATACATATTCATACATTATGCTTATTTTTAATAATACTGCAATGTAACTTGTCTTTCAAATTTCTCAATTTACAAATTTTATTTTTGCTCTCATTTCTACTGTATGCATGTACTTTTTAGCACTCTTGTATAATTATATTTGCAAAATATTCATCATGGAGAAATGAAGTGGGTATGTGACGTGAAAAAAAAAAACAACATCTATATACACAAAATGCATTTTAACAGATACATTTGTACTCGTTTCTATAGTGCCAAGACATTACCTTTGCAAATGAAATAAACAGTAGGAGTATATAAATATTAATGAAGATGTCTGTGTTTTATTCTGACACTGTCTTCAACCTCGCTCCATTCAATTTCTCCCATAACCATTGCCCAAAACATTTCTCTCGCCTTGATGTTTTTGCGTCAGACGAAAGAGAAATTTTACTTTCCTCTCTCTTTCTCCCTCCAACACTTCCATCTTCTTTCCACACGACATCCCCATTGTAATCATTCAACTTATATGGACCACATTTATTTTTCAATGTCTCATTTCTTCCTCCACTTCTCTTTATCTTTCATTTACTCACCAATAGCGAGGTCAAGTCAAACTGTGAAGAATCGACCAAAGTAAGAGAGAGAAAAAAAAAATTACGTGAAAGCAAAAGCGACAACGATGAACGAGGAACCAAAAATTATAACCGAGAAATGTACGCAGTTGACTGCACGACGTCAGTATTACTCAGACGTCCAGTTTTATATTGACAAATAAGGTTATATATGTATATAATATAATAACAGTGACATAGAAAATTTATTGCTATTGACTTTACGTTGTGCATTGAATTGAAAAATCCAATCAAGTGACATGTTTATCCATCCAGTAAGTATCTATATAAAATCAAATTCTATCATTCGCTTTATAAAATATTATAACAATCGACATTTATTTGATGATAAAAAAAAATCTAAAAATACCAAACAAATAATATTTTCATGTCATATCAAATATATATTCGACCTTTATCAAAATCGTACAGTTATATGGAGAAAGATTGCTCAGCAATTTACGGTGGAGTAAGTTCACATTCGTAAATTTCTCTGATTCAGCTCATTATTACTGTCCACTTGAATAAAATATTTTTTATTATTCTCTAATAATTTTTGATTGTATCACTTCTTATTTATCCATTAATAACTAATAGTATTGTAAATAAACTATGAGCGCAATTATTTTATAAATTATATTTTTATTTGTAATTAGAAAACTGTAAAAGTTTGTAATGTAATTTATGATAAATAATTTATAAACTTTATATAATAACTAACTTGATTGAGTTATGGCCAATGTACAATTACAGGTAACTATGTGTTTGATGTTTCTGTCAATTTTAAATCTCATTGGCGTCAACAAAATGACCGGCAGAACAGTAGACGCGTTTGCTGTGAAACATCCTTCTAATCAGGCATTCACTAACGTAGGTTTGCGAACAAGTTATTCAGAGACCAGAGCGCGCACGCAATTTGAATACGCAAATGGTGTTGAAAAGTACAACGAATGTGCTGATGATAATAACGAGAATAAAAAGAGTTTGAGAAAAATAAATTATCAAATTAAATCATCGATTGGTAATAATGAGCGAAAGGATCAGCTACGACCGTTGCTATTAATTGAAAAGACGAAGGAACGATGGCCTGATTACTATTTCAAGGTACGGAAATGTTATTTTCAGCACGTATATTTATATCAGCTATTCTTCAATATTATTCCAATAAATTCATACATATTTAATCGAAAGTATTATCGAGAATTCATTTTTAATTTTTATCTAAATAAAATTTCAACTCCAAAGTTATCTATTAATTATAATAAAATAAATAACTTTACGCAGGGTCGAAAAACACGTGAAACTCATCGTTTATACGATGCGGAATCAAAAGCAAAGTTAATATATAGAATGTCACACGATGATTCTATTACTTTGATACCAACGACAAAACTTGATCGAGTACTTTCAAAACTTTTCCAAGAATCACTGCGACAAGACGAAAGTCTTGTAAATATACACGGGAGAAGCTCTATGAGCAATGTGAAAATCAATTTACCAAGTATAAAAGTGGTTGATGATACCCAAAGTGAAGTTACTCAAAATCCAGTGAAGTCATTCAATTCACAATCAGAAGTATACGAAACGAAATTTCACATTAACAAAATTAAAAAGTTGAGTGTATCAGCAACAAATGAAATGAAAAAATTAAATAGAGATGATTTAATGAGAACAACGAATAAATTTATGTATTCAATTCAATCTTTCGATTCGGCGAATATTCATAATCTTCCCAGAGAATTAAATCGGAATACAATGCCGATATTGGGATTAAATTTTCATAGACTTCAACCACAACAATTCATACTTGCACCAACAAAATTTGTTGATGATATTAAAATATTGCCTGGATCGTTGGCATTAATTCACTCCCATCAAAGCACCGCTGTCAAAGGAATATTAAACAAGCAGAATAATGCAAATGTTAATTCCCAAAATGAAACCATGATCAAACATAGTAAATGAAAAAAATTTAGTATTTACTTACAAGAAAAAAAAAATATATTTCTCATTATTAATTTATTACCCTCATTTCAGATAATACAAAAAGAATATTTTTTAATTCCTCACAAGCAAATGATTCTTCATCAACACTACCAACTCATAATCAAAGTATATCAATAATAAATTTAATGAAAATAAATCGCCAACAAAAACCAAATTCACCATTAAATCATGTAAGTATATTTAAACTAATATAATACTAATAAATTTGATTTTCTTCAATCCAATACATTAGCATAGTGGTAAAGCCAAAAATAATACACTGTAGGAAGAATCGATGAAGCATAAAACGAGGCATGCTCGGGGGTTGGAAACATTTAACTGTATATATATATATATAAATGTAAAGGAGTGAAAGCGAACGCTTTCGTGTCTGGAGACGTGAAACTAGCACGGGTGACGTCGAGCAAGAGACTATACCGTCGACAGTGGAGGGTTATACCCTGGTGCTGGCTACGGCCACCCGTTGCAACATCGTCGACCCACTTAACGTTATCCAACTTCGCTGATCCGACAAGAACATATGCGCACCGGATTTGGCACGAAACTCTGCCAGGAATTATTCAATGGATCGCACTTTGCACTACTCGACCCTCATCATGTGACACTTAGCCATGTGTCTTCTATATACACTTCTAAATCACTATTCCTTTAACATGTTAAACATTTTATTTTTATTCATAATTTCATTTTGTACTTGTTCATTGCCAACAAATTATTCTCTGAATTTTTCTAATTGGTTTCTTTGATTTGTTTTTTCTCTTTATTCAAATTTAAATTCAATTTTTCTTTCTTAAATTTTACAGTTACATTACGCTGAAAAATATGACTTTGCCTATCGGGTAACTGATGACAAAACGAGAAATTACTTTGGACACAGCGAGAGTCGAAACGAGGGTGTGACTAATGGCCATTACCATGTGCTATTGCCGGACGGTAGAATTCAAGAGGTCAAATATCGTGTGGACAAAAGCGATGGATATCGTGCAAACGTGACTTATCATAATCAAGTTTATGGATGAAAACGATTAAAATTACTAATGTTCTAAAAATTTGTGAATGACGACAACGTAATAATACTTATAATATAAATGTATACATAAATATATTGGTTATATATATATATTACAAAAGAGATAAGCTCTCTTACATATACATTTAATGAACAATGAACAAGCATCGAGAAATGAGAGCGCATGAACCAGCCAATAGAAAAAAAAAAAAAATAATAAACAGAGTAAATAAGTGAGATGGTGGAAGGAAAATGTAGACGCGTGTATATGTATATGTTTCGTAAGTTGTTCGCAACGTGAGAAACACGAATATAGGTATACATATGTATATCCATATGTATATGTGTTATATTTCGCAAAGCCCATCTTCTTCACTCAATCATTATAATATTAAAATATTATAGACATCAGTACCGCGTGCGCCTGTTTATAGTTCATCCACATTTTCATTCTGACCGCAATGTAAATCACGGAATGTTTATAATAATAATGACTAATAAGTAATAGCATTATATATATATGAGAATATATATAAAACCTATTTATAAATAATATAAAAAATATTAAATATTGAATATTAAATTGTAAATAAATAAATCAATATATAAATATATTACTATTATCTTTTTTTAATTCATTTTGTTTTTTTTCATTTCCAGGTTTTTTTTATATCATTAATATATATGTATGTATGTATATTTTTTTTATATATTAACATACACAATTTTAACCGATGAGATGAACAGTTGCAATGGCAAATGTATAGATATAACCGTGAATAGACTCGAACGAATCGTTATGAAACGTCGTTTTATACACGCTATCTTCCGTAACTAGAGAAATCAGTTAACAGATGCCTCGCGTGCAAAGCATCCAAGTGGTCGGTTTACGAGTTAGTATATACGGTACATATTCTATGGCGTGCCATCAACTTATTTCCCCTCACCTCCATCCGTTTCTCTTTCTAGTTTGCTCCCTGCTTGTCTGTACAATGCAAACATAGTTTATTAATCCAGGGTAAAAGGAAGTAAATTTACAAGAGTTAAGTAAATACATAAGTACATATGTACATATAATATATATAAATATATACCATATACACAGATACCTATATGCAGTAACTTGTTTTGTCTCGACACAATTTGGTCGATCACGAAAATTAATTAGACCTTGGTGTGGCAGTCTCACTTTCAAACAGTTTGTATTATCAGTTAAAGCAGGTTTTATATAGTTATATGTCTATGTGTGTGTGTGTATAATACGATTGTGATGTGTATACCAAGACGAGATATAAAAAAATGTTGAAAAATAGAAAAATGGGGGCAGAATGGGATGATAGTCGCGCACGCCCGGAACTTGGGCAATTTGTAAAGTGCCCAGCACCTGCACTTGGAAAACTTTTAATGGACTGACACATCCAAGATGCAATCGGGTTTGTTCTTTGACTACCAACTTTATATTACGTTGGGATATGCTCCCGTCGTGTATTTGTCCTTCGGTTGTGTGCACCCTTTGTCAAACCGATTTCACAGCATTAGCGTAACCATATATAATAAACAAATATATTTATTTAAGTATGTAACATTTTCTTTTCATCCTCATTAATTTTTAATCATATATATCCATATAAATAAATAAATATAAAATGGATAAAAAAAGAATAAATAACATCAAAAATTATTCCACAAAATCTATTTAAATAAATAAAAAAAAAAAAGTTCTTGAAATATAAAATAAGAAATAAAATCAGCAGAGAAAATGTCAAATAAATCAGAGTAAAATTCCTTTATCCAATAGTTCACAAAGTTATTTGACCCCTGAGAGGTATCCAAAGGTCAACTCTATCGTTTCTAGAGTCGAGGGTGAACACTGCAACTATACATATATATACATATGTACATACACACACGTTTGACCATGTAATATATATCGAACTTATGTCTGTATATAACTAAAGGGAAAGGCATTTGGCAAGGGCAAAAGTTTGGGGTAAGAAACGACCGATGCGGAATTTTATATATATATATATATATATATCTATTATATATACATATAAAAATAAAGTATATAGTGACTAACGGGACAGTACACGCAGGAGCTGAGGAGAACCAAGGGAGAAAAGACGAAGAGTTGAGCTCCCATACAGCGATAGCACTTATGTGTAAACCCAAAGTAAGATTGTAATCTACGAGTGGCGGAAGAAGCAGCATTTGATATTATAATGCGCTCACAAACAAATATACATATAATAGATATATCTGCACACGATATAAATATATACATACATTGGATTCGTTCAACTTCAAAGATAATTATTGACAGCATAATAAATATCCACAGTGCAGAAAATTCAAGAGTAGATAAATATACGATAATAATAATTTTCTTTTCTTTTATCGATTATATTTTATTTGTTTATACTAAAACCAATTTCACAACGTTCAACTTTTGTATTTACTCTAGATATACATATAAATATACATATATATATTATGAATATACATACGTTATATGTGGATATGCGAGTATATATATAGAGTAGTTTCCTTCCTTCCTTTTCCCTGTTCAATGTTGCCTACATATCGTCATATCGATTGGATGAAAAGGAGAGATAGTTGAATGTATATATGTGTCTACATGGTTGAATGGGATTTGGTACAGTTTAAAGAGACGATTCGACCATAGAAAACGATAATCTTAAAGGGAGTGCACTCAAAATATAAAGTTTAAAGCACCGTACATGCAGAAGTGGATAAGCAGGATCTTTTGTACGAGAATTAACGTAATTGAACGATTAAAGCTCATAACGATGGACTCCTATCGCGTTTATTTGAACGATTCACTTTGTCTCTTGGTTCTTGGTGAGCAAACCGATTAACTTTAAACTGTTACATACATGTATGTATGTATATCCTTAGATCTTTTGCCCTCGGTCCCTTCACGCTGAGCGTGATATTATCTCATTTAAATTTGACGCTCCTCAATTCTTCCATATCTACTCCCAATATTATATATACTTTTCCTCTTCTCAACCTTAAACCCTTCACTGCGTGAAGCGCTCGTGCCTGCTCGCCCGTTATATATTACACAACCGCACTAATTTCGTAATGACAAGAAACAACCACGAAAGGGTTCCACCTTCATCAACACACTGAAAATAATGCTATCTCATATTGTATCCTATAATAGCTTATACACAATGTAAAATAAAATTAGTCAACAGCATAATAATTAAATTTATAACGCAATACTATATGACAAAATTATTTATTTATAATCGTGAATTGTCGCTATTGTAATATTAAAAAATTACCAAAATTAAAATTTTATATTTTGTTTTTTCTTTGTCTTCAAAGAAAAAAGATATGATTTATAACGTGTATTTTTAATTCTCACATGGCTACATCAGAACAAAAAATTAGGTCAAGCATATGTACATGTATATATAGATGTATATAAGTAAGTATAAACAATATATCAAACTATGAATTCCACGATAATGCGTGAGTAACTGAGGGATTATATATGATCCCCTTTTTGCCCCACTAAATCACGTGTGTATGAGCATATATACGTGTATACACTTTGCCATTTCAACCTTTTGGCCTATGAGGACGACGATGCAATGTTCGTAAAACGCACACGCAAGGCAAAACCAAGATGTGCGCGCGCTTACCGCCGCACATATATCCGTATAAATACCTACCATTTATACCTATACATGTATACATACACACTTAATTAACGGGGCAAGCGAATCGAGACATGCGCGTGTGCACCGTATAGAATGTGTGACAGCAGCCGTAGCAGAATGAACGCGTGCGGAGGGCCCCAGGTTTAATTAAGTTTCAATTACCCAATTAGTTTGCATGAAAACAAAAACAAAAAAAAATAAATAATAATGGAAGAAAATAAAGTAAAATAATAAGATAAAATAAAATGAATATATATACAATACATTTTCTACATGGATATACATAGGTATATTTATTTACAAATGAAAAGAGAGAAAAAGAGAAGTGTATACGAATGAAAATGCGAGCACTCTCGTATAGTATATTGCATGAGCTTATCCCACGCTATGAGGTAACTATATAGCTTTCTCCCGATTAGACATGAGCGCTGCACACACACACACACATTCATACACACTAGATATTATTATGGCCAGCTGACGCTACGTCGACGAATCGTCTCCCGAAATCACGCGCAGTGGCGAACGCGTAATGCGCGCGTGTGAAACAATAGACCAAGAATTATAAAGCGTAAGTTTTCCACACCGGTGAGAGAACTCAATTGTGTATATAGAACATTTGCCCTCTTTATTTACAACTGAGATTTATCCCACTGGGTCACTCTGTGCGTCTCCATTTATTCAACTCCCACCACATATTTACCTGTGCCCGTGTGCTCTGTTTCATTATATTTTATTTTCTCTCGCGCGCTGGCTTGTGTGAAATGCGCACATGTATATTTTATTTGTCTGATGTACACATGAGGAATCCCTCCCCCATCAGTAGTGTATCATCGTGTGTATACATTTTTGCCATTGCGTTAATATATATTTAATGCAGATGTGTGCGCGTGTATATATAAATCACAGGAAACAGAGTTACAGTGGAAGTAAAATCGCTTGTATAAAAGCCTCGCTAAGATTTACAGAATCCTCACAATTCAACTTTGATCCGGTGCCTGATGTGCCTAAAAAATATGAACGTGTTGGTGCGACAGGTAACAGGCAATTCGTATTTCCATATTATTTTTTTTTTTTTTAATTTTTGATTTCGTAAATGTATTGCCACAATTTACTTTTTCCAATTGCCTTACTCGCAGTGTTATCGTGTGTGATTTATTTTATTTCATCAATACACCGCATTATTTTTATTCGAAATATTCCCGATTCAGTGAATTCGTGATTATATTATTATTTTTTGTTTTATTGCAATTTATTCCATCGTTGGGTAAAATAATTCATAAAACGAATGTGAAATGTAAATAAACGAGAATTAAATTAATATCACAAATTTATATCACCACCCAATTATTTAACTAATTAATAATACAATCAATTAGCATTCAATATATTTAAACAAATCGTTAATTGTTACATAATTAAATGAGATGATTGAAAGAAAAATATTCAAATTTAATTCAAAAAATAAATAACATTGATATATACATTTAAATTATGTTGTAGCAATCAATGTAACTCATTGGAATATATATTTGTATTAATAATTAATTTTCGTGCTGTTGTATTGTGTGCTTCAGATAACATTGACGTTGATGGTGAGTCTAGGAATAGTTTATTGCGAACCACCATTGAGCAGCCAATATGGTGTGCCTGTAAATTTGCCAGTGAGTAACAACAATCATGGGCCACACGGTGACATCACAAACAGCTATGGAACACCACTGGGAGCACACGGTCATCAAGATGAAAATCAGGACTACATTGATAGTCAGGTATTACAATCATTTGTTTCTCCATATGCATTATTATAATCATATAAATATACATATATATTTGCAGTAAGTTAACGAAGGTCACTTGACAATAATTGCTTTGCCCGCTCATGGGCTAATCGATTGCATAAACGTAAAATGAATTATTGATGAGAATACATTACCATGTATACATACATCTCATGATTATCGAAAATTAATTACAAGTAGATCGATAATTGTACGTAAATTTGCATTTGGCTAATGGATCAAGAATATATAATATATTAAAAAAATATATACATGTATATCCATATCAAAATTAAAATAATATTTTATACAGTGTCATCTAATTGGGGCACATTTTCAGATATATGCCAATTACTTTATTCAATCATGAAATTGTATTAAATATTAAAACTGTTAATGCTGGAAAATGTTTGGAAATACATTTTAATAATTAAAAAATAAATGCATTGAGATATTTATTTTATAATGTAATTATTAATTTAGTGAATATTTCATTTCAGCCAAAATCGTATGAATTTGGTTATGCAGTAAAAGATTCAGCGACAGGCAATGATTTTGGACGACAAGAGACAAGCGATGGTGAAACAGTACGTGGTGAATATCGAGTGCAATTGCCAGATGGAAGGACACAAATAGTTACATACACAGCAGATTGGAGAACAGGATTTCATGCTGATGTTAGATACGAGGGTGAAGCCACTTATCCAGATCAGTATAATAATGGCTACAACAATAATAACAACAACAACAACAATATTAATAACAATAACAATGGATATAACCCAGGTTATAATAACTACAATAATTATGATAACGTTGGATACAACTACAATCAAAATAATCAAAATTCCTATAATGGTAAATTATTTTTTAACATTAGTAAAAATATCGTGAATAAATATTTTTTTACGTTTTATAATATTATTCTAAATAAAATTGTTTGATTTGTTTTGTTTTCAGGTAATTACAATGACTATCGAAATAATCCTGGAAATTATAATAATCAAAATAATAATAATTATCAAAGTAATGGATATTTTGGAAATAATTTCGGTTCTCCGACTCCACGACCAACATACGGTACACCACAATTCCACTGAATATGAATATTTATTAATAATAAGCACTTTCGAAATTGATATTTGTCTTTGAAAATTTATCAAAAAAATTTATTGATAGAAAATTTAATTAAAAAAAAAAAAAGATTAAAAGATGCGATGTATATTATTGCTACGAATTTAAATACATATGGAAGCTGAGTCATGACACATTTAAAGTATTTATGTATAAAATACATGTCACAAATTTATCTTAAAAATTGTGACAGGTTCAACAATAGGATTTTTATAAAAAATTTATATAATATCATATCTATACATAAATATATATATAATTCTTCTTTTTTTTTTTTTACAATAAAACCCATGTACAGTTTTTATTATTGTTTTTTTTTTTCATTTTGATATTGTTTCATCATCGTCAACTGCTATGACAAAATAAATGTTATGAAATATCAAAAGAAAATAATGAATGTAAGTATACAAAGAATTTTCACGTTATTTTGTACATCATCAACAGTATAGAAAGAGAGTGTGTGTGTGTGCGAGGGAGACACAAGTGCCGCAAGTTTTTTAGATACATGTATTATACCTATATACAAGCATGAAGATTCACCCGTTGGTTGCTAAGTGGTTCTAAGTGCAGCACACTGTGTGTCCCGAGTACTTTTCCTGTTTTCACAGTCACGTCGTTATAAACTGGAAGATGAGTAAAAAATATATTTACACATGTTTATTATATTGTAACAAAATCTTTTCCATTGTATATTCCATGGTATATTATATTTTATCATCAATTATACAATACATAGGTATATACATACATATAAGTGTAATAATCACAAAGATACAAACAAACAAATCATCAATATCACGAATGCTTTCAAACAAATTTTTTCTATAATATATTTACATTGAATTAATCGTTGAAATTAATTTTAATAGAATCAACTTAATCAATATTATAAATAATACAAATAATAATGAAGAATTAATAAGAATATAAATTTTGTGTAATCACTCGTATATTTTTATATTTTTTTTTTAAAAATATTCTTTGATATTTTCAATTAATTTTCAAAATTCAGTCAAAGTAAAACATAATTAAATTCAAACCACCCTTTCATTACTTCAATGTAATTAAACAAATGTATACCAATGCAAATATAAATTATATATTATGTTTATGTGATGAGAACAAATTTTGTCTCGTCATGCTATCGCATAAATGCGCCCATCTTGAGAACTTTCGCTGTGCACGGATGTAATTTATTGCCAGTATGCGAAACCTGTATACAGTATCCACGTAATACAACTGACCATCACGTCTGGTTTTGAGGTCGTACGAGCGTACAGCACACGGGTCTGTCTTGCAGTAAACTACACATATCGTTTCGTCTGAAAGCCCACCCTGATGACCCTTCTACCATGTTTTTCGCCTCACAACGTTAGCAATATACCATCATACTACTGCTAAACCTGCAAACTCATTTCATATCATTCCAAAATAGAGAACATATCTGTAACGTTATACTGCGCATGGAATAAAAAATTTCTTTAGTGTTTCACGCTTTCTGGATGGCCTTCGCCACCCGTACAAAATCACAATTTTATATTCATGAGGCACAAGTCACACGATTTTCCACTCCCACTACTTTTTACTTCACAACACCTTCTTCATCGTGTGCTACCTCTTTCTATTTTCGTCCCTCTGAATTCAATAAAGTATATACATGTATATTTATACGGTTGTCTCATTCTCTTTCCCTTTTTTTCTTTCCATCAGTTGCCAATGTGGTCTTTTTCACGCTTGGATACAAGAATTGATTTCAATCGACGTATTCAATCGTGAATGCGCCAACCCGATTTATTGACGAGCTTATATATTTAATTGAAATTTTCTGTAGGAAAAAAAAAAAAAAGGCAAAATGAAAAAATAAATATGGTATAGAAAATATGTTGCAAAATAGTTGAACCAGATGAATATATTTTTTCTTTTCTTTTATTTTTCACTGTAAGTATATAAGTGAATTTTGGTGAATGAAAATGAAATATCAGAACTTTTGTAAAAATAAACTATTGGAAAATAAATAAAACAATGATAATATTATTTCTAAATCAAAGATATTAATATAATATTCTTCGTACTAAAATATACGAAATAAAATTGCCATAAAATGATTAAAGAAATTTATTTTAAACTCCTTAAATAATAAATAAATCCAAGTATCTATACATATATGTAATGGTCATGATGAAACAATAAATAGCTCGAATTTACCGTGAATCATCTCTAAATCGCTGTCTCTCTCTCTTGCTTTTTCCTACTCGTTGCAATTCTCAACAAGCCTAAGTGCGGTGCATCATTCTCTCTCATTAATTGCACAATCGAGTTTGCCTGGTTCGATAGTAAAACGATCTAATTTCACATAATCCTCCTCACCACCACTTGCATCATTTGGGAAATTCGTGCCACCTATTAAAGCAAAATTAACTTGGTTTGCGTGAACTCATTTAGCTATGGGTTCGTCGCGCATATACAGCTTTCAGTTGTATTCTCCCGCGATCTAATTTCTCCTACACTAATATTATTTAACGCATTAAAAACGATTGATCCTATAGCTGAAAAATAACCTCATAAATTCCACATTAAATATAATCTAAACATACTTCTATTAAATTATAACTATAAATACTTGAATGTATATAAAATAATATACGAACGTTCATTTAATCTACTCTACGTTTTAAAATATATAACATCACGACGATTGAGGGTATTACAGGCCAGTCAGTTTTGTATACTCATCATCACATTACATCATCAACAATATGTCAGAGAAAACTATAATTATCATCAATATCACGAATGCTTTCAAACAAATTTTTTCTATAATATATTTACATTGAATTAATCGTTGAAATTAATTTTAATATAATCAACTTAATCAATATTATAAATAATACAAATAATAATGAAGAATTAATAAGAATATAAATTTTGTGTAATCACTCGTATATTTTTACATTTTTTTTTTTTTAAAATATTCTTTGATATTTTCAATTAATTTTCAAAATTTAGTCAAAGTAAAACATAATTAAATTCAAACCACCCTTTCATTACTTCAAAGTGAACCTGAAGGTTAATCCTCGTAAATAAGTTTCTTGCACATTTACGATTCCACACGTATACACGTAGGTCGTGTAATCGTAAAAGTTTTCATGACTCGTCTCTAGCCAGACGAAAACATTGAGTGTATATCTGGTAGAGCGCGTGGTAATTAGACACAAATGAGAGTTGTGAAAAGCTCATTTGGATCGTCGTCATCATAAGCTTTGAATCATATGTATTTATTTTTACATCATCGATCGTATGAAATTATTAAACAAGTAATTAGAATAAATTTAAAATTGAATTTGAAGAAAAAATAATTTTATTTAAATATAAAATATTTTTCAACTTTATTCAGATCATTATAATTTTATAATAATAAAACCGCATTTATAAACTGCTTTTAATGGCGTACGATGAATGAGAGAGTTTGTTTATGGCCAATTATCCTGCATTATCATGAGATTCAAAAGTATTTCGAGTAACAAATGATGAATGCACTCGCGGTACCTGGCGGTTTTGATTGGGTTTTCTTCTCAATTATATGAAAAATCAATGAATGTTGATGAAATGACATGAGTGCTATTGAACAAAGTTTTCAACAAAATAATAACAATAAAAATAATACTACGAAAGTTTGAAGTATCATGAAAATATTACATAGCTGATATATAATATTAATTTCACTTTTCCAACAAAAAAAAAAAAAAAATTGTATGAGCTCAAGAATTTATTAAATCTTATATACCTATATTAATTTAACTGTGAGCTGTGAGAATGGCAGACACGCACGAACGAGTTCTTCTTGCCAGTACTTTCCAATAATTCTCACTAACACTTTTTGAAACTTTATATTTATGAGCTTTGAATAATTACTATAACCACCACGAGGAAAAATGCGATAGAATGAATTAACGAGAGAAGAACGGAAAAAAGAGAGCACAAAAATTTTATAAACTTTTTAACGCAACATAAACATATACAAATAAATTTTTAAATTGTATTTTAGTTAAAAGTTAAATCTATTAATATTATTCCACAACAAAGAATTAACAATGCAGCGGATAGTGAATCTAAATAGACCTATTTCAACAAGTAAATGACCGTGGGACTGTGAATATAAACAAGACAGTGAGTGGCCGGTAAACATATATGTGAGGTAAATCTCGTGCAATCCATCTGTAAAATATATACGTTTATATATATGTATATATTGCATGCTTTAGGTACATGTGTATATAATCTGTAGCTCTATATATAAAGTTAAACGTGCTCTGGCAGCACTCGACAGTTAAAATAGGGCTTTTCTCCAGCCTATAAATCTGACGGAGCTTCAACTCAACGTGTTGTCAACAATTTTGATGAGCAGACGAACTAACAAACATGAATGACATCTTTATAATTTTTTTGCCAGATAATAACAAAGAATTTTTCATTAAAAAATAATAAAAAGAAGCAATTGACAATTCATCATTGAAATTTGTCAATTGAAATATTCATTAAAATTTGATAAATAAAAAATGTTTCAATTAAATTGGAATGTTGATGGTCATTGAAGAATTTTTTTTATTTTTTGTTATGTTGACGTATAATAGTACAGACAAAGTGCTGTGCAATTTGCGTGATAGGTGGATAATTCGCAGCAATAAGCGAGTGCACACACGCGCGATCAATTAAAATCCATGGAACGTTGCAACGTCATCAGGTATTATATACGATGAGACACAGTAGAGTACAGTTAATAGATCCAACCCAGAGGCGATGGACTGACGAGTGAAGGGAAGATTATTATTTCATAGTCCTCTCAATCGTTCTCCCACACTATTAAACCATGTATATATAATTCCAAATGGGGAATGATGATGTATATAAACATAGATACAACACAAAAGCAGCCAAACTGTAACAAAGATTCTCACTGATGGGGTATAAATAAGGATCACAGTGGATCTTCATCTCAGTTACTTGAGTATTTCTGATACAGCGATATGACTAATCTTCAGGTTCGTATTTTAATTCATCAATAAATAATAAAAATATCAATATTAATAGTACGATGATGATGATGATGATAATAATAGTGATTAAATAAAGACATTAGTAAGGAAGTATAAGTAATTATGTATATATATGCAAATAATAATGTTGGAAATAAAATTAAATAGGAAAAATTGAAATTGGCGAAAATAATGTTGGAGGAAAAAATGAAAATTAAATAAAAATAATCGCGATGTGAATAATAAATACCAATCTTGAGATCAGTTTAAGATTATTCTGTAATTTCAAATGCAATTTATCGAAATACGCCGCAAGATAGGGACGAATCGTTTGTCATTCACTTCGTGAAACGAATACCGATTTGCTAAAAACTCGGAGAAACCAAGGCATCGACTGTAGCACTTGTCTCTTTTTCTCCAGCAGGGAAATATTGGAAAAACGCGTGACTACTCTTTTTCATTCATTCTAAGTAGGTACTTATCATTTAATGTGATGTAAAAGGAAAAATTAAACGAACTCGCACTATTCAACTTTAGTTATACTTTCGTTTCGAATGGAAATTTTAGAAAATTATTTTTTCTCTCGATAGGTATTATATTAAATTACATAAACTAATCTTTTGGTGAATTATAAAAATTTAAATGTTTTCAATTCAGTTGACTGGTTTGATATTGGTGCTCTGGTGTATTCGAGCATCAGTATTCGGAGGACTATTGCCAGAAAATGGTAGCAATGGTTATCAATACAATAGGCCAAGCGGTAGTGCTTTTGGTACAACGTCTGAAGGTGATTTGGGTCGACGTGGATACGCTGGGGATTCCCCTGAGAGATTTGGCGCATCAGCAGCCAACGGCTTTGATTTTGGAACTCGACCTACAATAGCCTACGGTCCGCCTGGTTACAATAGTTTTGGAAATGGAAACGGTTTTATTGGCAGACCTGGCAGTGGATATAACGGTCCTAATGGATATAATGGTATCGGAAATTATCCAGGCGGTGGCGGTGTATCGTCTGGCTTCAATGGATTCGCCGATGGTTTCCGCAATCGTTACAACGGGGACAACAGCAGGGTAAATATTATTTTTATCCATGTATGAATAAATTCTTTTTTTTTTTTTTTTTTCTCTTTCATAATCACAAATTAATAGTATGCATGTGAATGCATCAAGTTTAATTAAATTCCCTGAATAAACGTACATCAAAAGCGGAAAAAGAAAAAGGTATATTTTCGAAAATATGCAAAATATATTCGCAGAGTGAATGATGTCCGAGTAATTAATTATTTAACATTTGAATAGCCCGACAAACTATTACGCTATTTTTTTTTTTCGCAACCTTTCCCTTTCATCAAGTGTAATTAAAAAAAAAA
>JAQQBS010000004.1:4577433-4595752 GCA_030347275.1 Microctonus aethiopoides
AGTCTTAGTTAAAACTTACCGATATGATTTTAACCAAGCTAAAAAGGTACTTTGTTAGTATAAATTTTTTTCAGTGTAATTTTATGCCAGGGTGAGTTATCCTTCAGGTGATTTTTATCAATAAACATGGTGAGTATGAATGTGTTTGATGCACGTGAGTGCAGGTTGTATCAATACAGTAATAGAGTTTCTATATTTGAATGTGTGTCTGTTTTTCTTTTTACTTTTTTCCGGTGGAAATTTTATATTTTACGCATGAGGCTTTTTATCTGATGAGACAATAAACCACTGTGAAATTTTTCCATGAAATATTACAATGTTTGTGTGTACCTGAAATGAAAATAAATAAAAATAAATATGAATATAAATTAAATGACAGTGGAAAATTAATTAAAAGAAAGTATCATAAAGTAACGAATTAAAAATTTACAACAAAAAATAAAATACAATAAAATATATGATATGCATGCAGTATAACGTGTAGATAAATTAGCCCGTCTCATTCGCATAGTGCTACAAATAAGCTCCATTGTTCATTCGACAATAGGACAACAATATAAAAAAAATAAATAAATAAATGTAACAAAACAACGGACACACGAGAAAGATAAATAAATATTGTAAAATGACTTGGAACAATGCCAGTTAAATGATATTTATATTTTGACCTGGAATTTTACTGTTTTTTTTATCTGAAAGTGCACATTTATCTCTAATTATCGATGATACATTAAATAAAAAATTTAATTTCCAACCCCGCGACGTCTGCAATTACATAATTTAATTATATTTTAACCCACATTACGAATTATTATTGACTTATTATTTCGGCGACTTTCAAATAATTTTCTCTACACACAAATTTATATATATATATATATATATATCTAAATAAATGGCAAATATTTACACATATCTGACTCGGAAATCATTGTTTCCTCCCTTTATTTATTCACCGCCGTTCATCACCGATATCCGAAATCGATTCAAGATACGCGTTGATATGCAATGAGAACAGTTATATCGCGAGAATTGAAATTGAGGCATTGTGCGAATCGATACAATCGCGTTCCTCCACGGGTCATTATCGCCTTTACAATTACAGGACGTGCCGTTTCGCTGGATACTATATCAGCGGACAACTGCGCAACGATTCACAAGCGTCGATGCCCTTTCTCTATCTCTCTGGCTCTCGCTCTCTTATTCTTTCTGCTTGACAAGCCCGCTATTTCCTTATAAATATACGCAGCATGTGGTCCCGCGATCCATTGTCGAAATATTTCGAAATTCTCGCATCAATATTTTTTTATTTCCATCAACTATAATACCTTTACATACATCTGCCTCGAAGTATTACATACAAATACTTGTTGATCACTGTTCATTTATATATTTTCACCACGCCCAATACACACTCGCGCCATACGTTCACAAATTATTGTATTACAGCACGCGCGATATCCCATCATCTTGCCTCATTATTATTATATCACACCATATACTGTGAATATGTAATAAATATATATTCGTACTGTTGCGAATGAAAATAAAAAAATTACAAGTATTTATCTCATTCTGATTGTATGGAATGTAAAGTAAAATACCATTTTTTTTTTCTTCTTCTTCTTCTTTACTTTTTTTTTTTTATTTCATTCTTCCATTGAAAGTATTTCAATTTTGCTATTGTAACACACAAAGGACGTGTACGCGAGAAGAGTTTATAAGAGAGAATACGATATTGCTGGTAGAATAGGGCAATTGCTCGTAAATATCTAATGTTACCCGCAATGCGTATAGATCTCTAAGAAGAATGAGGATACACGCTCTGACACGATTTAAAACTTCAAAAGGTTTTCTCTTTTTATCCTTTTATTGTTTTATATCTACGTATGTATATATGGATATTTTCTTTTATGTTATTTCAAGTATATACTTTCATCAAATGTTCAATTATAGAAAATTGTATAGCTACTGCAGCTATTGTTCATATTATTTACCATGTATAGTATTTTGTTACTCATAAATCTATTTACCGAAAATGCTTTGACCGATGGGATAGTTTAGTTTTACATAATATTTCAATTACGTCATTTTTGATTAAACATTATTTTATATATGGATGCTGACATGTGGCTGAAGAGGAGATTGTGATGGTTGAGTATGAGATAGGATACTGATGAACTATATGGATGCAGAGTATAACAATTTATATAGAGAGCAAGAGTGGATGAGAACAAGATGCCGTGAACTCCTGAGAGTTCAACAAAGTTTCGGTTAACTGCCTGTCAGTAGCACTGTCGAGGACTCGTCGATCAGCCAACACCTGGCGACTGTATCAAGTCTAAGTATATATAACAGTGATGTGTATATAAGTATATATTGTATGTTCAGCTTGTAATATCGAGTCATGTCCGCGTGTATACACAGTTGCCATTGATGGGAGAATATTGGATCAATACTTATTGTGAATTTCAAACTGTAGGTGTTGATTATATAGATGTATTTTTATATTAAATTTTTTGAAGCTTTGTCAACCTTCAGTTATTCTTGAGTGGACGACTAAATTTCAATCAATAAATGTGAAAATAACACAGAGGACCTCATTGAAACTCGTTGGTTTACATGATGTGAATTGAATTTGTGAAAAAAATAAAAAAATAAATTCACAGACAGCACTCACGTTTATCTGAAACTCAATTCCAGGTTTCATTTATTTTATATATATTTTTTTCTCTATTTAGATTGGCTTAAATGAATTTTTATCGAATCAGAGCATGAACCAATGTTTGACTTGATATAAAAACCGTCGAGAAATAGGAAAAATAATTCATCAAAAATCGTTTTCATTTCTTCAAATTGTATGAATAAATTTCTTCATGAATAATTATTGAAAAATAACATTATGTAAATTGAAAAAAAATTATTGCAAGATAAATAAATGGGAATTTTTCCTTTTGCATTCAAAGGAAATACAATTGACAATACTCAATGAGAGTATACACTCAGACAAATTGGTCTCACTCGAAAACAGTCGTAATACAAAATCGTCTCCTGTGATGTTGAAAAAAGATGACTCCACCTCCTTTGAGCTGCAGCTATATACACATAACTGTAATGCTACTGCCTCAAGATCTTCCGCAAGCACAGTAAAGTGCAAGTGAGATGATGCTTTATTCTCTATGGATATCAATCTCCAACACAGCCAAGGCTATCTGACCAATCAATTTCACGCAGTACCTCCACAAAGACTTATCCAACAGTTACAACTTTTAGATGTGATTTGAATCATGTCCTGGATTCTCTTCACAATATAACTGACCTGTAAATGTAAATATACAACCCAATAATCAGCTTGTTCTATTACCAAATTATTTTTTTTTTTTAAATTCAAATTTTACTTAAAACGAAAAAGATTTATATTTTTTTTTTTTTTTTCATAAATCATAACTGCTTTACTAAATTAAATATCAATTGATGATAATTGATAATAATTATGTTTAAATGTATTTTTAATGTGAATGTAATAGAAAAAAAAAATTTCATACACGCGTATGATATAAGTGGATGTTCAATTCATATCAGATGCAAATATAATATTAAATTAACCGAGATGACAAGTGCGCCACTGCATGTAATCATGCATATTTGTGTACATTTATATATGTATATATATTATATTTGTACCTCTCACTTCCTCTGTACACATGTATATGCAAATTAAAACTAATGAAACGTCATGAGTCTTCCAACTCCATGAGTCTTTCATCCAACCTCATATATATTATCTCGTAGTGGCAGACGTTTACTTATACAGATACACAACACATTGGAATAAATGATTCAATGTCTGATGAAGTGAAACAACAAATTATAGTCAACAATTTTTTTTTTTTCAAATTAATAATCGTTTGAGAATAAAATATATTACATTATTTAATCGCTATAAATCCAACATGTATGACTGTCATCATTATAATTTTCATCATTTGTGATTAAAAAAAAATCTTTTTTTTTTTTTTTTTCACTGCAATACAAAAGTGACGATTAATCTTCATCAATTGCGTGACTATATATAACTACACCACTGTGTATTTTATATATACATTTATAAACATTACAAATTATGCAATTTTTTATACTTCTTATATTCTCGATCACTTTAATGTAATTTTCAAGAAAATAATGCATCCAAGTATGCATAATAAATGCAGATGTTACGCTCGTACTGACATGACAAAAGACGTTCAATCTCGAAAAGTTTAAGTAACCTTTTCACTTTTATCCACAAAGTAATTGTATGTATATATATATGTATATGAATATACTTTGAGCTGTACTGGTGGGTTATTGTAAATAAAATAAATTCTACACAAGACAATTTATATATCGACGAGATAATGCACTTAGCTGATATTAATGACGATGGAAGTTAATTTGATGGCATCTAAAGTGTTTATTTAACGTGTCTCTATTATAACTTTAAAGAATTATTTAAAAATAAATGGTAATTGATTATTATAAATACATTATACACACATGGTATTTATAAATACAATATTTTACATTGTAAAATAATTAATATTTATATTTCTTGTTATTTCAGTGACAGTTCATTGTAAAAAGTGACTTTATTGTCACCAATTTAACTTCATCTAGATGCCAGGAAAAATAGGGTAAATACATACTTTTATGTGTACATATATACGTACGTGTATGACACAAAACCATCAAAACTATTATTTGAACGTCACTTTACCAGCCTTAACAATTAACGTAATAGTAATGCAAGTAAGGAAATAAGTTAAGTGACGTTGAGACTTGTCAAGTCTAGAAGAGAGAGAATGGATAAGTCATAGTTGGTTGGTGGTTCATACGTATATAGTATACAACATGCATAATATACATTTCCAGAATAAATGTGAACTTGCAAAGGGAGTTATATAAAGCCAATGGTTTTGGAGCTTGCGCTCCTTAATAGAAACTTTGTCGCTTGATTATTAATTTCCTCTGAGCGCGCTCGTCATCTCCATTGCGTCAGGCTTTGGGATAGTTACATGTACATAAACATATATACCTATGTACATGCCCACGTTTGACCATGGACTGTAATATAGGCCGAGTAGATCATATTTCTACCGCCCTCAGAATCGTCAATGACTAAACATAATTTTTCTTTACATTCGTACATTTTTTTTCTTTCTTCTTATTTGTATACAAATCTATCCATTCTATTGTTATTATTGCCATGTGGATACGTTATAAATTGTGGTTTACTACAATTGTTTATGACTGACATTTAAAAATCACCATTCATTCGATATCTGTCAATAAAAATTATGTATTTATATATTGAAATGGATTTACAAAGATGGAAGATTTAATCTGACATAATAAGACGAACTCGACGCGTTATTATTATTCATTCGCTTTCTAAGACACACTTTGATCGTATATTTATTAAAACCCCATACGCAAAATTGTAATACTTACCATATTTGTAGAATAGAGTAGCGCATAAACTCTATGTACACATATAAATTCATCTACATGTATATAAATACATGTAAAATGTTACCCAATAATTTTATACATACAACTTTAAAGTGGTCGAGATGAGTAGTTGAACAGGGGGGGGGGGGGAAAAAAAAAGGCATCAACATTTCTGTCTTATTTAACCGTGAGATCTCTAATTGAAGCACACAAGATTATTTCACAACAAGCATTCTTGGATCCGCATGACATTAAGTTGTACATACACATGGATGAGTGTGGAATTAATTTGACTTACTCGTCTGCAATTATTGCACTACTCCAACAGACTAATTTTAACCCAAAACGTCCACAGGGGCATGTGCTCATGTTAAACACAAGCACACACACACACACACACAGAGTATAGCAAGAGATGTGACTATTTCGTAGTCCTTGCACGATATTACGCGGCAATATCGTGCTTGGTATGTTAAACGTCGTACAACGCTCCCCGGGTGTGTCGTCACGTGGCATAATTCAACTCTCAAAATAAATCATCGAAGAATAAGTTGAAAATTAATCAAAATCAATTATGAAAATAAAAAATGTTTTTATACTTGGCAGTTATTTTCTTATTTTTGATTTATTATTTTATGAACGTATATGAATATGTATTCACGATGATAAAGAATTTATACATACTTGTGATTTTATCTCCTCGTGTCCAGTATGTATATATATATATATATAAATGTTCGCGTGCGTAAGCATTACGGATACTTCCAACAATACAATGGAGCATACACCTACAAAAGACATTCTTGTCGAGTCGTGGTACTGCGGCGCGCCTTCATGTGATCGTTACAAGCCCATCCCATATCTGTTTCCTCTCTTTTTTTTTTTTTTTTCATTTTTTTTCTTTTCAATCGTTCACACTTACTGCCACACTTTATGAATATACAATTTAAAAATATATAAGTGCGATAAAACAATGCATTTGCCTATTATTTTATATATTCGACACTGCAATGCCATCAAATTCGCATTGCAATTCGCAATTGTTTTATTTTATTTCATTTCATTTTATACTTCTTTACTATTGTTGTTACGCGAGCGGAGTGAATTAATGCTTTTAGTTTTTATAACGAACAACTGAAATAACACCATTGAAGCGAGTAAATGGAATATTTAATTCAATTCATATAAATATTAAATGCATTTAACATAAGTGAAAATAAATGGAAAAGATAATTTCGTCTGATCTCTTCATTTGTTTTTTTTTTTTTTTTTTTTTTTTTTTTTTTTTTTTTTTTTTTTTTTTTTTTTTTTTTTTTTTTTTTTTTTATATTTTAAATTATCTATAGAATTAATACGAAATAATAGGGCATGATATTTTGCTTTTTGCATCTCTCTATATAATGCTGTAGGTCGTATAGCTAGCCGTCGATATAGTAATATCACAGGCTAAATATCGAGGCAATTGCACGAGACATCGATTGAATTTATAGATCAGATTGAATTGGTGTATGTATACTATACTGTGCGCGCCTGCTGCCATCGCAGCAGCACCCATGTATTCATCATTCGTGTATTTCAAATGAAAAATAAAAAATAAATAAATGGATAAATAAAAAAGGTAAAAAAGGTGAGTGTGCGCGCCATCGCTGTTGCCCTCCATCCGTTGACATTAAAGAGGGCACACCTAGATCTAGGCACAACCGTAACGTCGGTCCCTTTGCACGCAAGCCCACAGTGAATACATATACATGGGTTGAGGGGGCATCATCATCCCAAAGGCCTCGTAATACAGTCACCGCGCACATACAGCGAGCACTCAAGTGGTAACATCAAGAAAAATATAGTAAGCAAGAAAATAAAGGGTCGTTTCACTGAGAGCAAAAGAGAAAACGTAAATTTTCATCTCTGACGGCTTTAACCTTCCTCTTCGCTGACCTTACATATAGTCATATAGCACAATTGCACGCGGCGCAACGCCACAAGCCCATGCGCACGCTTATGTATATATATATATATATATATATATATATATATATACCTCTTTGCTCTGATGTGTATATGTATAGAGTCCCTCATTGCTGTCATGCTCGCGTATCCCGATTTGCATAAGATCCCAGACTATATGTACCTACGCGGGGTGCTTGCTCACTCTGTGCGACGCCAACCCAAAGAGACTGAATATTTTCTCTTTCTATCTCTCGTTTCTTGACGTCGCTATATGGCGACGTAGCTATATAGAAAACGGGGAAGTATATAGCTTTAGAGAACGTTAACACGAGTTATGAGACGACGCGCAAGTCTTCTTCTCTATAGTTGGTAAATTTGGCTACACCAAACCCGACGGTTCGACCGTCGTCACGTAATTGTCTTTCTCTATCCTTCTATATTTCTCACTGTCTTAAGCTCGTTGTTCAAACCATTTCATGAACATACATACATATATATATATATATATATACTCATAATGTATAGAGAAATAAAGAGAGACGGAGTAACGTATAAAGAGACGTATCTCTTTAAACTCGTCGCGAAAGTAGTTCGTACAGTCACGAGGGAAATCATTTCTTCTCTCGTTTTGTCAAGAGCGGGACAATTCACTATATGTACTTATATATACATATATATGGAATATTTTGACTGCAATACACTCAGCTTTATGCCACTGTAGTAATGAGTGAGATAGATACAGAGAACAACAGAAAAAAAAAAAAATATAAATGGAGATAAAAAAAAATGAGAAAAAAAAATAATATCAGAATGATACGAGAAATATCAAATTGTTCTCATCGCCAGTGTGGCGAAATAGCCATAACATCATGAGATCGCGGGCGTACGTGCCTTGCGTAATAGCGAGACACAAAGGGCTTGGCGAAATATCCGGTGAATTTCGTCCCGTCGATTGCTGTCTCCTTGTGAGTATATATACACCTCAACAACTTTAACGACGATAAGATTGCGCAAAATTTCGTCTCTTCTATATATGTCTACATTTGTATACATACTTATACATATTTAAATATTTTTATATATATATATATATAATACTCTTTTATCTTTCATGCTTTAATGTATTGTCATTTAATCATATTTATCATTCACAAGAATCTACAATTGCAATTGTACATAAATCGCACGAGTAATTTATTTTTATTTAATTATATTCGATTAATATTATGAATAATATTTTTGTCTATTTTTGGATACATTATGAAAAATAATTGAATATAAATATTGCAATAATATTTCGGTATAAAGCTGCAATTAGATACAATTACAAATGACGCACGGATATTATATAGTTGCGAGCTACGGACGAACGAGCGCGTTGAGAGAACAAAAGCAATATGAGATATATGCAATCGAACATATGATGATGCAGCGCTGCACATAAGTACAGTATATATATGAACGAGTTGAGAGAGAACGGACACAACAACATATATAACGTCGACGTGCGATGGAGGCACCTAGATTCTTGCAAAGCAGTAGGTCATTCAGTTTTCACTTTCATCCATGTGGCCGAGGGAATGTCGTTGGTTGGATGAACAGTGCGAAGCAAACACAGAGGGAAGACACTAAGCGAGCAAAACCGCGAGAGTATATATTTTTGTTTGTCCCTCAAGGCATGTATACGTATAAAATGTTTATTGTTCTATATACACATGTGCATGAGAATATATAATAATATATATATTTCTCAGTTTATATATCTTGAATATATAATGGAATGAAAAATATACACACACACACACAAAGATATTATATATACGTTGAACAGGAAAGATGCGATACTTCATCGGATTCTCTATCTCACATTGAATTCACAAAACGTGTGAATTTTGTGTTCCGCTTGGCTTCCTCATATCCCCCACGTTCTGTGGCGCGTTTTACACGGCGAATAAAATGCATCAGGAGAAAAAGAGTCTGCGAAAGAACGAGATGGAGAGGAAGTGGAATAGCAAAAGTCTCGATTCATGCTGCTGGTCTTACATAGCATGTACATATATACGTATGTGTGTATGTATGTACATAAAACATGCATATATATATATACCAAACGAAATTTTCGTTTTACTTTTTCTTCTCCATTCTCGCATTTTATATATTTTTTTTTTATTTTTCTTTCTTTCATTTCGCCATCTTCATTTCTATCACCTTTATTCTTTTTTTATTTTGCTCTTTCCGATTCTTCTGTGCTTCTGACACACGACCAGTTTAGTATCGAGTTTCGGGAAAAATTTTACCGAGTACACTGTGTGTGTGTGTGTGTGTTCATTGAAAACTCAGTAAAACAGGCATTTCTACACATATATATGAAGAGAGCGTCGTACAAACTTTTCCGGTCGTCCAATTCGCCACTGCCAAGTGGCAGGTGAGTTGGGTACTATACAGTGCATTCGGAAAAAAGTGAAAAGTATATAAATATAGTGTCTACTTGGGTGTTGCGCGTCTCTTATTCTTCAAGCATGCATAACTTCACTGCCAACGTACAATTTCTTTTTGTTTCATCTTTTTCTTTTCGGTTTTCTACACTCAATGCCTATACGTATATATATATGTTTTAATACTGTACATTGCGCCATGTGTTTTATCATATAATAAGGCGCACGACAAATGCAGCACAGCCAAAAAAGCAGTGGTGAAGAAAAATGATATAAACACAGGGAAGAAAAAAAAAACAGAATGAATGTGAGGGTTGGTACACGACAAAAGGCCCACAGCTCTCATTGCAACTACCACACAAACAATGTATATACGTGTGAGGTAATATATGTATAGAATAAAAAGATATGAATATATATTTATTACACATACATATAGAACCTGAAAATATAAAGGTATTATATATTTGAGATAGAAGACTTGAAAGGACGTGACCTCACAGACAAAATATAAAGCTTCAAAGTATACTATATAAGAATGAGTAGAGTACTCTCGTGGCCCCATTATCCATCGATCGGAAAAAGTGATATGTATATATATACATATAAAAGAAGTCGCACGACAAGTCGAGATCAGAAAAGAATGCATCATGGTGAAAGAAAAATAAAAGAAGAAAGAGAAAAATTAAATAAATGTATGTTGAACCTGCACAGAATTAAAGTCGAGGGCTCGTGAAAAAAACCTTGACCTTTCCAACGCATATTATTGTCGCAATCTTCATTGACACAATATCCTTCGCAGTATATATACACGAATGCTGCCTTGACTTGAGTATATGAGCATAACTATTGGACTGATGATGGTCGTGGTTGTCCTTAGATTGTAACCATTTATTTCTTTGTCACATTAAACAATGGAAAATTGGTTGTTGAGGGAACAAATAAAATTTTTTTCAATATTTATTTATACAATTGAAATGTAAATATAGTTGAGAATATGGAAATTGAATGAAAAAAATAATTTAAATTGTAGGGGTGATGTGTGTGAATGTAATTTATAATCAATTTGCGCACATTAATATTATATGAGAATGTGAAACGAGGACACGTAGGCGTTTGTTTGTATATATTACCTGCATATACGTACACTTAAAATGATTTTTTTTTTTTCTTTTTTTGCTAGATTATAAGTGCGATGATATGATGTATCTCGAAATTATTCAAATAACTGGCTATTTCCCACGAGATATTCTCTTTACATAAAATATTTGTGCATACATTTATAGTAAAGTAGAGAAAATGAGATAGAGTATTTGCGCAATTTCACGATTTCTGCGATCGACATGTCGATTCATTCGGTATTTATGTACATAAAATTTTTATTTGTATTACATATGTATTTATATTTCCTGTGAATATAGTCAGACAATTGTTATTTTCGATTTGCCTTTGGGGGTCGACAAAGTGGCGCGCCTGAAAATACTATCGTGTCGTTCATTTATACAGCCCAAAAAGTTTGTTCAAGATTTGCGCGCAGACAAAGTATACACACTTTAACTCGGTCGGAGGAAAGTTGATAACGAAAAAGCAAACTCAAAGTAGAAAGAAAAAAAAAAAAAATAAGAAATAACAAAGTAGAAATTGGAGGTGGATAGTAAAAGTACGCTTCAACGTATATAGAAAAATGACGTATCTTGAATTAAAAATATGAAATATTTTTATCACATTGTCGTTATACCGAAACATCACGTATATATATAAAAGGTGAAGAATAATGGCATGAGAAATGAAAAAAGACGAAATATGACAAAAACAATAACAAAAAAAAAAAAAGTTATCGCATTTGTGGCGGGTAAAAAGTTTTGGCTGAATAAATTTAAATTTTACTGTCGTTATGGTTTTTTTGTTTGTATCACGTATTTTTTTTTTTTATCTGCATCTCATTCCTCTCCCTTTCGCATTTACTCGTACTCTCTTAGTCTCTCTTATTCCTCTTTTCTTCATAATTCCCGGACGAAACTATTATCGCGAAAGTTAGAGCGGTGGCCCGCTGGGTATTATGCAGAAACTTTTCATAAATTTATAAGGAAACATTATATTTTAGTCGTTAGAGGAATAATAGCCGGCTGTTCTGGGAGGGATTTTCATTCACACCGGAGCAAGCGATAATGTAAGTTGGCGATATATATAGTGGGCAGAGAGCCCAACCGCGAAGAGTGCATCCAATAGCCATCATTATACATCCACACATACATAAATACATTGTGTACATTACAATACATATAATAAACCTACTTGATGTACACTTGAGTGAATATAAAAGTGACGAGGAATACCTATACCAAGATCTTATAATCAAACTATTGCGCCGTGTTGCGCGTGTATATAATAAGCGCACGAAGAAAATTCCAATGAAATAACTGCAAAGGTGAAAGACCAAAGTTTCATCCAACAATCATTGAATGAATTCGATCCCGGAGCAAGTCTTAACGAGACAATAAAAAAATAAAAAGAACAAAATTGAAATAAGAGAGAGTGAAAATTGTCCCGAAAATTGCTGGGGTGCAGGAATATATACAGTATATACACATACATATATAATATAGCAGAAGCAAAAGCTAAGTGAGAAGAGAATTCTCTGCTGAACAACTCTAAAGTGACTCCGCTGCAGTTATACCTTCAAGTTGTTAACACTGCAATTGTCTGTGAAATTTACTACGGCAATTTTCATATATAAGAATGTATAGATATAGTGTGAATTGATCGACACAACATATCAGCTCCTGTCATTTATTTGTCATCGACCATTTCTTCAGCACGTGCCTTGCTCCCGGCTATATGTATAATATATTTTGTATTATTTTTAGCTGAGCGCATCTGCAGAGAATATCCAAAGGCACCGTTTGAGTGCACATCAGTTAAAATTGATTGACAGTATATAGAATTGAGCTTTTACAAACAAATATTCTAGGAAAATGAACTGAGGAAAATTGCAACACGTATAGACAATTGTTTTCTGACCAATAAATATATGTTTTAACTTATCAGACAACAGGTAATACACATTCATCTAAATGTTTATTATACCCATGTATGCGAACTGGTATTATTGAGTTGACGTCTGCGTTGAACGATATACCAGGATCAATAGCATGAACATCGATGAGAACGCAAGAAGACAGAGAGAGAGGAGGGAGAATATAACACGCGCAAATGCAGACAGATACCGTTGGCGTGTACGATTCTCTGACCGATTGCTTTGACCCTAAGCCCAGCTCTTTCCCCGCGCGTTCACTCTTACACCGAATCAATAGTTAATGTCACGCTACTTGGATCAACCTCCTGCTCTTTCGACTCTCTATCTCTGTTTAGTTCCGCGCTACTGGACCTTTATTCGCTGTCGTTTATTTACTCAGTCTATTTGAACGCGACCACAGTCGATTGGGTGTTTGTTGATCCCAACAGAGCCATTTTCAACTGATGGCGCGAATCGTTTTCACGCACAAAAATAAATGACTATCATGAGTGTATATATAAACATTGCTTGGACAAGAGAGAAATAAAATAAATTAAAGAAAGATATATATAATATATCGATATATGAAAGGCAGCTTTCGACCTTCTGCAGCATGTTGATCCCAACTATATATTATATATTATATACATCTTGCACATGGCAATTTGTGCCTAAAGCACACGGTACACGGGGGTACGTGCCCTCGATCACGAGCACAACACGAGTGAAACTGCTATATATGTTGTCTCCTATCTATACCTCTTGGACGTTGTGTGGCCGCGCTCTCAAACGACACCAGATTCATTCGAATGTATATACACGAGAGACAAGGGAGTTGTGTTGCCCCTCTATTTTCAAACGGATGCCGCCGTCGCCTCTCCATCGGATCTCCTCCTTCTTTCCACTCTCTCCACCACCTTTATCGTCTTCTTCATTCGCGTTTCTTCTCTTTCCCCCTGTGTAGGGGACACACGTTCGAAGGTTTTTCATCTTATTAGGCCTGTAACGCTATATAAATGGGACTTGGTGGCAAATGCAAACAGTTACGTATTGAATCTTGAACCGCTACACAACGTCGTCATTGTCGGGCCCGAATAGCAAGCACAATCATATTATTCATTTTATCATCAATCTGTGACACTCAGATATACATATACACGTATTTAGATAGATGAATCCATATTGATTTCAAGACGCGTCAACGTTTTATAAATAAATATATATATTTATTTGAGAAGTTTGGGAATCTTTTTCCTCAAAGGACGGTTTATCTTCAGTGTGACTGTGCCAATCCTTTGGAAATTTCGTTTATCACTACTACTAGTAATACTACTGCTATTACGATCTCAAATTAAACAAGAGTAATAGAGAGACTAAGAGAAATATTAAGACGAGAGAAATTTTCAACAAGATATAACATGCTTTACATTCAGGTTGGTATTTATGTATGTATATATTGAGAATATCGACAAATCTTACCGTGAAATGTTCTACCAACATTTTCCAATGCCCATATACGATACGCAATTCAAGCTCCTTCCATCGTTTGCGGTAGGTTAGATTTTATTCGTGCTTCATTGCAAGCATCAATAAATTCACTATTGGAATATTCAAACATCGTCAGACCTTTTCACTATGCCCTGTACTACATCGTCCTTCACATTGCCAGTCGAGTAAACATATACGTAGCACATTGTATGTATTATATAGATGTATATTTGGTTGGACGTTCATACGTTCATTCGTGAGATGTCTGTGATCCTGGAATGAAAGCAACAAATTCAAACATATAACATTTTTTTTTATCACTGGTGTAAACATAAATTTGAATACAAAGTTTACTATTTTTTTTTTTATTCTTTACGATTGTATAGAAGAAATTGGGGAACCTTTTTTGCTTTCTGCTTGCTTTGTCTTCTTTATCATTGAGAATTAAGAGGAGAAATATTTTACATCTGAAGGAGATCAAAGGTTCGGCGAATGATGATCAAAGAACATTCTATTCTGTTACCTTCAATGATGCTCGAGTGAGAGAGGGAACGATGCAAAACTCGACTGCACATATAGGGAGGTGTGAGTGCAGATTCTTCTGTATACAAAGACCTCAATAGGTCACATCAAAGTACGTTAGAGTACAACTTGAGTCAACTGTTCGATGAAAGGTGATGCAACACACTGTGTGTTGCTCCCGATTTCGTGCAATTTCTACATGTACCTTCAATGCCATTACATTGTATACAGTATATAAAGTGTTATTTCAAACAAGGTAATAAATTTATTCATTCAAGTTGACAATAACTAAACATAGTTGTGTCCATACAATTGATTAATTAATATCTTCTTCAATAAACAGCATTATATTATTCGAATTTTTTTTTTTTGTGTTCATTTGGTGTATAATTTATGGGAATTATCGATTGTGTCGATGGACTTTAATCGATATTACTTATGATTATAGGGTATATAAACCTAATAAATATACTATATACTATGTAATTATGGTTATATGTGTTACTCAAGAATCGAATAAAATAGAAAATAAAAATAAAGAAATGTCAATTACACAGGTAACGCTTTTGCTCGATGTTGTACCGAAGTGAGATGAATGAACTCTAACAAGTAATAAGCATCATTAAAACAGTGTTGCGTAATGGTAGAGAATATTACCGAGTGTAAGAAAATAAACAGAGGGGATGCTACAGTTGACATAATAATAATGCAATTACTTTCCCGTTACAATGAATGTACTTGACACGCAACATTTTTGTTTGCATTATTCAATTTTATTTATTTTTTTTTTTTTTCTTACACCTGACGTCCACCCCCAATGACTAAGTAATAAAACGATAATATTTATGGAAGATGAACGAAAGAGAGTGAGTGAATACACCAGAGAAAAATAGATAACGAAAGAAAGTGATAGAGTGAAAAAATGAGATAAAATAGCGGCAGTTATTTCAATGAAAACGAGTGAATTACTCTTGGACTCTGGCAGAAGAACTCACGCGCAAGCAGTTTACGAGAGTCATTAATAATAGGACGAGCCTAGATAGACGAAGCGCGCATTGTTGCGACAGTTTTTACGGGTAAAAATAATTTATGCCTTCAACATAGTGCAATAGAATGGAGCAAAAAAAAATTTATACATATGAAACAAATGAAAATATTTTTTCTTTTAATAAAAGATGCGTGTGAAAACGTGACAATATGAACAGAACGTGTCATGGCAATATGGTAAAGCCAAATATTGACAGTAGAGAAAAAATAAATAAAAAAAATATCCGCGAGAATAAAAATAAAATACGAATGTCGAATAAAAAAAAAAGTAATAATTGAATAAAAAAAAATAAACAAAAATAACAAGATATAAAATTTCAAGATTAAAGAATACTGCGGATTAATATACATTCAATAACATTTTATTTTACTCGAGTGATTGCTTATCCAACCAAGAGACAATGAGTTTTGTGAGCATTCCGCGAATTGAAATAGCACGTATTTAGGTGGAAAACAACTATCTACCCTCAACTATAGAAAATCTCGTTGTAAATTCCACCATCGACCCAATTACTCATGGTAATCACTCACCCGAATGAAAGATGAGTAGAGAATCGCAAACACGTTGAATGAAACGGGCGTAAACTTGGATTTGTTGTCATCTCCACGCATCCTTATTCGTTGAATCAAACATGTACCATGCATAACATATCTACACATACACACACACACACACACACATGCACACAATCATGTCAACCAACTTTGTTGTCTATAACGTCGTCTGTAATGACGCTATCTATTCGCGATCTTCGCTAAACAAGTTATGTCTCTCCAACATCTCCCACACATCATCAACAACCATGAATTTATCCATATAATTAACAAATAATTGAAATTACCAACACCAATATATATATTATCTTCTACATAATGATAATCAGAGAACATAAATTCAATAATATTGAAATAAATAATTGATTTAAACATTTTAATTTGCAGTTTGAATTAATATTGGTCTTGCTGACGATCAGCAGTGTGATGGGTGATTTACCACCGGGTACAAGACGTAATACATATTTACCACCTGAGCCTACCAAAGGTTACAACTATAATACACCTTCGGTGCCATTTCCACCAAGGCCAACGCCAACATTTCCAACATCAAGACCCACACCATTTCCAATAGGTCCAACCAGACCTACACCAACATTCCCCACAGGTGGAACGAGACCACCTACGCCAGGAAGACCAGGATATCCTACACCAGGACCGAGACCTACTCCAGGTTTCCCAACACCGACTATAAGACCTACGGGCTATCCTGGACCTGGACCAAGACCCACACCAGGTTTTCCTGATTATCCTGGACAACCAACAGGCAATAATGATCACTCTGTTTCACCAGGTGGAGTAAGTAATTTTCATTTTACTTTGTAATATATATAAAAATTATTTCTACTAGAATTTAATGATAACAACATTAAATATATGCACAAAGGTGAAAATTTATTTATCTCTGTGACATTTGCAATGACAAATACGATATATCTTTGAGCTTTATTTTTATATTATTCTTTTTTTTTTTTTCACGAAAAAACATGCAGCACACATGCATGACCGGAACTGTGTCACTGTCGAAAGTGGGAGAAAAAAGCGGAGGACACGGCGTGAAAAATAGAAAAAAAAGAAATAGATAAATAAACAATGGGTGTTCTCATGCAATTAATCGGTTACACCCACACGCCAATTGTTTATGATGCACTGTGTGCAGTCACATGAATATTCGTTGAATCTTAAAATATTATAAATTACCACAATGAAACAGCACCTGCAGAAATATTTAAAAATATGAATATTAATATTTAAACATACATATTTATGTATTATTTTCACAGAGAAAAATAATAATGATTAATTTATTATTCCTTGAATATATTGAAGGGAAAAATTATATTTAATATGTGATAATGATATTGTATAATTAATTATTAATTTTAATTCTTGATGTTGATAGGATCATCATCATGAGCCAGGAATGCCTTTTGATTTCAATTATGCTGTTAAGGAGGATGCATTTGGCAATGACTATTCACACAATGCAATCAGCGATGGTGACATTGTTAGAGGAGAATATCGAGTACAACTTCCGGATGGACGCACGCAAATTGTTCGTTATACGGCTGACTGGAAACATGGATTCAGTGCGCAAGTCACTTATGAGGGAACACCGCGTTTGGACCTTCAACGACCATCCGGCAACTTCAATAGAGGCTATTAAACTTCTTTACGATGGTACTCTGATTTTTATGTTATCAATTACTTTTAGCTAAATGACTCGGGTAACTGCAATAAGCCAAGAAGAGAAAATGAAAGGAGAAAAGAAGATTTTTTTCTCAAGACAATATTAAGTGCACTCGGAAACGATGAAAAA
>JAQQBS010000004.1:4595782-4617272 GCA_030347275.1 Microctonus aethiopoides
AAAAAAAAAAAAAAAAAAAAAAAAACTGAAACTTACTCTACAAAGTTCTTGAGTTTCATGATCGTAACAATTTATTGACACAAACGCACCTATATATATAGACATATATTCAGTAGTAATATTATATATACTGCTGACATATTAGAAATCACTGCTGAAACTATCAAGAAAATAAATTTATATATCGATATATCAGATTTAGACAATTCTTTTAGTAAAAAATACGAAAAGAAAAAAAATTAATCGGTTAAAAAATTGACTTTAATCACTTTGGCTGACTAGACAAAATGTCATAATAAATCGGTAATTGCCTATGACAACTTGACTAAGTTAAGAAACACGCAAACGATAAAATACAATTTATAGGGAATCTTAGTAAAATGACGGTATAATATTCATGGCAAATATTAAACCAAGTCACGATTTGACAAGAAAAAAAAAATTACTATCATAATATAAAACGAAATAAATAAATAACATACTACCTGATGAAATATAACATTTGCAGTTTAATTTGTTTCATGTCTTGTTTCTTTTTTTTTTTTTATTTTGTTTGTCCATTAGCCGCACACCCTCCCCCGATTGGTTGGCCAACCTCCATTCGACCTTTGTGAACAACAAGTAGGCAATAGTTATCACATTTCTGCGCTGCAACGATTCAATCCCGTCGAAACAATGAGCTACCTTGAACATTCGCGGGGCCGCAACTGCTATATTGTATATTCGTTCTACATATATACACATATCTTTATGTATATTGTTTATGCACATCTACACCATATAGCGAAGGATCGCGAAGAGCAACATAGGCCAAAGTGTTGGTAGACACGTGAACTAATCTCCAGGGAACTTACTTTCACTGCTCCGTGGGAAGATCGAATCCTCGTTCATTACAGCGGTTTTCATTCCGCCATTTCGTTCTCATCAATCTAACGATATATCGTGCTGCTGCGCCAACAATTTTAAACATCCGCCACTTGTTTTTTTTTATCGTCATTATTATTACTTTTTTAAAAATGTTTCTCATTTATTATTGCAATTATAATTATTACTATATAGAATTATTTAATTATTTTCTTATCAGTGACAAATCAAACGAAATAAAAAAAAAATTAATAAATCTTTGTTATTATATTGTTTTTGTTGATGTGTAATTAAATCATTTGATTTATTGTAGCAAAACATTTATTTGGAATATAAATTAAAGAACTTTATTTTTTATTTGTCTCTCATGTGTTTTTTAATGTGTTTTACAGGGATCGATGGAAAAAAGATATAAAATAATAATTTACTTTAGATTTTTTCTCACGACGAAAATTCAAAAGGAATGATTGGAGACAGAATCAGCTTTTTTTCTATTTTAACATACATTCATAAAGCTCTTTATGAGATGTCACAAAATTAAAGCCGATAAAAGTCTTTTCAATTTTTTATTTTTTCATTTCTATGGTTAATGATGCATATTGACAGCTGACAAACGAACAGTATTTTTTTTCTCGTTTGAAATGCAAAAAATAAAAATGCACAATTATCATTATGTCCCTTCCTTTGCCTGCTGAATTTTTTATTCATTCATACTACTCTTCAGATGATATAGAATAATGGCGAATAATGAAAATTCTCTGGTGCTTCACTTAACGTTATTGGAATTCCCAAAAGTTCACAGTAATACTATACATACTAGGAAGAAGGCTTCGCGAAGTAAATCACTTTCATATATAACATTACGTATGGTGCAGGGTGCACTCAACTATTGGCTTTGTTCTCCACCGAACCATTTCACTTCGACTCTTAACTTGAGGTCTTTATATATAGATGGCGTTAGCAGTTGCATTTCATCTCACACCCTGCAGAAATTTTGCTATATATCTATACGCAATATTGTTAATTGCTTTCATACACATGCATAAATGTACAGTGAAATTGAAATATCGAGTGCACTATGATTACCACTCAGTAACACACATGTAAAACCATAGAGGTAATTGGACTGTACTTTATCAAATTGTTGAACAATTAACTCAAGTGTTTAATGAGGAAATTGGATTTTTCTATGAAATTTTCTTATAATAAAAGGGAAGTACGTGTATGCCAATCTATATTTTATATCCCATTTCCTCATACACGCATTTACCACGCACAACCCTCATGTGATACAATCTAATAATCGTTAACGACATTATAAGAAACGTTTATTCATTCATATCATGATTTCTCAAACATCAAAAAGGGTTGTTACCTATTCCGTGTGTATATATATTTATATATATGTAAATATAACATTAAATCGATAAAATATTCTTGTCATATAAAATGCTAGAACGTGACATAAATCACTGAAATTTAATTCGTTCACGAATATCTCAGAATCGTTACTTTTATTATAATTTAATGATATCATTGCACCCTATATATCTATTTATACACACGTACCTATATATATATACATATATATATATATTACCTGTACTATAAAGCTATTTTGTTTTTATTACAACAACCACTGTCATATCTATGCAAATTAAAAATTATTTGTAAAAATGAAATTCTGACATCCCGTATACATATGTATGCGCTTATATTGCTTTAGTTCAATCGCTATTAGCATTTTATATCAAGGAAAAATATTGAATTAAATAGAAAAAAAAAAAAAAACAATTGTTATTGAGATTTCAAAGCACTACATCAAAATTATTCCTCGGACTTTTTCATTGTTCATAACAAAGAATGTTTGGAGGAGTTTTTAAATACTTCTATTCAAAACAAAAAACCTCCATTCCCTAAAGGTGTTCTTCCTTTGATTATTATTCACGTGGTTTCTTTCTCTCTTATCGAAATTGAATGGCAGCACAAGTTTCAGGACGTTTTTTCATTAAAACTACTGAATTTATTTCACCAAGTTTATTTAATGCTTCAACAACGCGCTTTATATTTGTTAATTGATTGAATACGAATCACAGATACATATACATGTATATGTTATTAATTAATGCTACAATAGTTTGAAAATAATAGAAAAAAAAAATAGAATATGTCTGCCTAGCCAATATATATCATTTATATAACAATGGCACGCGATTTTTCACTGACATAAAAATTGGATTTTATTCCCGGGTAATTTAATTCTGCGAGTAATTTTAACATTAATATATTTTCACCAATGATATATTTATATTATGACACATGTGTTACTATATGGCTGTATATTCTATGAAAAATATAAATGATATATGATAATAGCTTCGGACGAAAAATTTACGCGACAATAGTTTCAATTGGTATAATATCCTTCATCGAAATAACTCATGAAATGATTTATCACTATTACTCCCTCATCAATTCATCCCTGCCAAATGAAGATACGTAAAAAAACATATATGGAGATATTGCTGTGAATATTCCGTTGTTATTTATACTACGGAATATTTTACAACGAATAAATGCAAAGTTACTCATATATCATTCATACATTTCTTATGAGTTTACCAATACTTTGTGAAGTGAGTTTGTTCTTTGTTGAAATGGGGAATAAAAGTAAAAGCAAACATATCTTTATAAAACTGTAGAAAAATTCAAGTTGAAAAAAAAATTATCAAATCACACAAACTTAATGTATGACATCATACATTAAAATTTTAAATCAATTCAAAGTTGGATTTTTTTTTTTTCATTTTATTTAAAAAAAAAATAGTCACACGACAGTTGCCAAGCTTTGCACTTACATATACATATGTGTGTATTTATATGTATACACTCGTGGTTGGCAACTAATTTTGCTTTTCAACAATATCTCTCCACAGTAAATGCAATTTAGTCTACATATATTATTGAAATCGACAACTCTAAATTGGCTCAAGTAATGCGAGACTAAATTACCTCTCTTAAAGCCACGTTTCTGCCACGACCCCAAGGGTACCGAGGCAAAAGAGAAGAGTGGAGAACAGCGGAGGGAGTATTGAAATTCTACCAAACTTTAACTTGACGCGTATGTGCAAGTTTCCAATATATGCACGACGTTCGATATGAATCGAGAGTAAGTTGAACTGGGTTGCCTGCAGCCTGTGTTCAATCGTTCTTTTCCGTGCTTGGTGCGATTTACCACCGTCTCTGCACTAATTCTGTGCAGTGTTATATTTGGGTATAAATAAATACACATAACCACACACAATGTTATTAATAATTATAAATATTTTAATCAAGTGAAGACAAAAAAAATTAATGAATACAAAAAGGAAATAAAAAATTTATGAATTTGGTATGTCAATAGAAGTGAATTGAATATATATTTGTACAGAAAAGTAAAATGAAATAGGCGCGTATTTTGATATAGAGCCAAAGGAAGATATCAGATCCGATCAAAGAAAATTTGAATTCGCGGAAAAATGGCATGAAATGAATGAAAAAGGTGCAAGTTGTAATATTGCCTCTGAGATCCATTTGCTAAAGCAATGAGGCAATAAAGAATTGTATGTGAAAAGCTTGACCTCTATTTCAACCTTTTACTCATACTCTTTTAACGTCTATTTCCCTAACGCTGACCACAACGTGTGCATATATTTTATCAAAAGCATCAAAATAAAATAGGAATTGGAAAATAAAAGCGTTGAGTCAAGTGATAAACCACGTAGCTTTTACATCAAAGTATTTCATTGAGTAAAATGATCTCTTTGATCAGAGAAAAAAATATAAAAACTAAGCAAACATATATAACAAAAATATATTCTTCTTCTATTCCTCTGTGGACTTGTATCGAAATAGTTCTGGAAGACAGTTATTGGAAAGAAACTTTGCTCACACAGTATACGACAGACAGTTACGCGAACGAAGCAAAATTCTAGAAATATATTTTTCTTTTACAGACATAAGTAGCCCTTTTTTTTTAATATGCAATATAAAATTTATAATCGGCCAGGAGAAATTAATATTTATTATACAACTATTATCAATTCTAATAAAATTTTTTTACAGTCAACAGAAATATTTATCGGGTGAAATTTATAAATTTTCGTTTTTTAATTATTACATGTCACATAATAAATCAAAAAAAAAAAAAAAAAAAATGATTGAATAGTTATAATTCATTTTTAACTGCGCTTTTAAATGGTGACTGGCGGATCTACAAATGACGCTCACGCTATGATATTCGAATACGCAATGAGCCTGCGATCGGTTCTACGATGAACATTTATATAGTTGAGCATGCGGAACGATTTCGTAAGAAGAGGAGACAGCTGTAGATCGATGTTGCCACGGTAAATTAGATCAGGTGAAGAACATTGCTCAATGTAAGTATGGCGCATCTTATATAGTGTAACATTCGTCGTTTGAATGGCAGTAAACCCATCTTTAACTCTCATGCCACTTTTCCAATGTGAAATAGCGAAATTCTCAGCTGCTATATGCAGACGCGCTCTCGTGTGAAGCTTTACATACCCATACTTATTCATACACCTTATGTATTATATGTGGAGCTCTCGTGGTCATGTACAGTAGTATATCGTCCAACAACTGACAGTTATACGCTACCAGAACTATACCAACACATATTTTTAATTAATCATTCACGTAATGCAAAACATAACCACTTAATTTAATTATAAATTCGTATACATATGCGCACGTCTAGTCAAAGCATATTTCATATATATGCATGGCAGATACCTATATATTCTTAAACGTCTTAATTATATATTGAGTGAAATGAAGAAGAAAGAAAAAAAAAGGAGCACGCGCTTGTCATTGTCACATTTATTTCTATCAATAAAATTAAAAGCCAATTATTTATTATGAAAATTAAGATCGATAACAATTACACAATTGAAATACGAGTATTGAAAGCCTCCTCCGAGGTTCCAATAAACTCATTACGCAACGATGTGTATACAACATCGCATTTCTCTTTGCGTCTCACGTTACCGGCAGCTCTATACCTTGCACGAGTTTAACGATTGCACAAAAGTCCTTTTTCTTGTGCATATAAGAAGAGGAACATCTTTCAACTAGTTGTTGATTTTTTTTTATCTTTTTACCTCCCTGTCTCTAGTGGGTTGTCGTTGAGATGATTCTAACCGCTTGCAAACACTTCTTGTCACACGCTTCTCAATGCAATGGTTGTGTATGACGAAAGCCCCCGTGCATAGCAAAGAATGAACGAGTGAAAAATCATTCTCGCCTTCTTAACGACATCTAGGAATCGTATAAGAAAAATGAAAGGACCCCACGCTCATAATATGCATTGAGGGCATCGATGTGTATTATTTTCGCAATAACTATATGTATAATGGTCATCATCAAATAATATTCATTTTAATTTATTACGAGTTTATATCAATGTCATGTTATTTTAGTATTTTATTTTATATTCATTAACTTTTTTTTTTTTTTTTATTGACGTTGATGACTGTATGATTTTTTTTTATTCTCTAACTCTTATATTCACACGTTGTCAGAGAGAATATAAATGGCGACATGGAGGAGGATAATAAATTGTGCTTAATGTATCAATTGCAGACGTTTTGCAACTATTTTCATGTATTCATATCCGTGTAGAGCAAATCCGGATAATAAAATCGGAGCAACTAGATTTGTTGTACTCCATATTTGTTAAATATTTAATCCATACAACAAATATGTCTTTAAATATAAATAAATATAGAAGATCATTCGATAAAAAAATCCCAACACTTGATCAATTCATGATTCCAAATTTAGATCTTGAAATATTTGCTCATCGTGAAGCTATTATTTTTTTTAATGCATATGATTATTTTTTCAAGATCTCACCCTCATTCTCTCAATATAATTCTATTCAAATTCGTTTTTCATATCCTCCAAGTATTTAAATTAAATCAAGTAAGTAATATATTATTGTTCACTTTCAAATATGCATATCATCTTATTTCGCAAAAGTGTCAAAGGTATATTTCCAATGTTCGTATTGGAGTTGAGATTCAGAGCATAATTGAACCACTGTTTTAACCGTATTCGTGCACATACCCCACCACTACCAATACATAGATCCGCCATCATCGTGAAGATACGATGCGCTCGTGGCATAACGCGACTATGTCGATCTTCACCGGTAAATCTTACCCGATTGCACCAAATCCATGATTCAGAATCGCATATCGTCTTCACGGATATATAAAGCGGATTAGAACGAAGAGTTTGTCATTCCCACAACACCACTCTCAGGTGTTGGATATACTGGAAACGTATGGGAAAGCGATACCGTGAATAACAATATAATTTAATACCCAGAAGCATTCATCACTCATAATTCCCCTTGTTGGGGCGTACACAACATTTTGATATTCTCACCATAATTTTTGTTTACGTATTTTAATATTTTATCAACATGTTTAAGGTAGGCAAAAATCAATTTGAAAATTTTATTCTATGAGTTATGATAAAATTTATACTTATTGAAGAATATTTTGTAGTTAATGTTAGTAACGTCCATTGTGGCCGCAACATTAGCCCGACCTGAGCCACCGGTAAACTCTTATTTACCGCCCGGAAGAGGAGGTGGTAATGGCATGGGTGGTAGTCCTTCGAATCAATACGGTCCACCAGGATTTGGTGGTAGCAATTCATTGGATGGAGGTGGCGGTGCGCGGTCTCAAGGAGGATTCGGTGGTAACGGTGGTGGCTCTGGAGGTGGAAGACCATCCAATTCATATGGAGCTCCAGGTAAATAAAATTATTTTTGTCATACAATAGAGTATTTCATTGAAGAAAATAAATATTTTTCATCAGGAGATGGAAATGGTGGGGGTGGCGGATTTGGTGAACAGAGAAGGCAACAAGGTGGAGGTCAAAACAACGGAAGACCCTCCAGTAGCTACGGACCTCCTGGTGGTGCAGGTGGATTCGGTGGACAGGGTGGACAACAGGGAGGTCAAGTGAATGCAAGACCTTCTAGTAGTTATGGTCCTCCTGGTGCAGGTGGAGCTGGTGGACAGGGTGGATTTGGTGGTCAGGGTAGTCAAGACGGTGGAAGACCCTCTAATAGTTATGGTCCCCCCGCAGCTGGTGGATTTGGTGGACAAGGAGGAAATAATGGGAGACCATCTAGCAACTATGGACCTCCTGGTGCTGGTGGTAATCAAAATTCTCAAGGTGGACAAGGTGGTGGTAGGCCGTCAAACAGCTATGGACCACCTAATGCTGGAAATTCAGGAGGACAAGGAGCGCAACGCCCACAAGGCAGACAAGGTGAGCAATCATTATGATATTTAAAATCAAAATTTATTTAACAATCACTCAAGATGTATTTGGAAATTAATTACTGGTGATAATCTACGTGGACCAGGTGGACAAGGGGGTAATGGAAAACCATCAAACAGTTATGGACCACCCTCAGCCGGAAACAGTGGTTTTGGAGGTCAAAATGGCCAAGGCGCACAAGGAGGATTTGGTGGACGACCTTCTAATAGCTATGGACCTCCAGGATCAGGCAGTGGAGGATTTGGTGGTCAAAATGGGCAAGGAAATAATTTTGGTGGTCAGAATGGCCAAGGAAACGGCTTTGGCGCTCAAAGGGGTAAGAATTTCATTAAATTTTTATAAGCAGTGTTATTTAAAATTATAATTACTCAGGTGGAAACGGTGGTGGCCGCCCGTCAAACTCTTATGGTCCTCCAAATGCCAACAGCGGTAATGGGTTTGGAAACGGGGGCGTTGGCGGTGGCAACGGATTTGGAGCTAATGGTGTTTCTGACAGTTACGGACCCCCACCGTCTGGACCACAAGGTGGCTCTGGAGGTAGCCAAGGTGGTGACAGTGGATATGGCAATGGAGGAGCTGAAGAAAGCAATGTATGATTAATAAAATTACCTTTTATGTAAATTTCCAATTGAAATAAAATATATTTAGGAACCCGCGAAATATGAATTCAACTACGAAGTAAAGGATGCTCAATCTGGTGTCGACTTTGGACAGACTGAGAGCCGCGATGGTGATCGGGCCCAAGGAATGTTCAACGTTTTGCTGCCGGACGGAAGAAAACAAATTGTCGAGTATGAAGCAGATCAAGATGGCTTTAAACCACAAATAAGATACGAAGGTGAGGCGAATACCAATGGTTACAGTTCTGGCGCTGGCGGTGGAGATGGTGGATATCCTTCCGGAAGCCCAGGCAGTGATGGAGGATTCCAATCTGGTGGTTCAAGCGGTGATGGCGGTTATCCATCAGGTGGACCAGCTGGAGACAGCGGTTATCCGTCAGGTGGTCCAAATGGCAATTCAGGATATCCATCTGGTGGTCCAAATGGTAATTCTGGATATCCATCCGGTGGTCCAAATGGTAATTCTGGATATTCATCTGGTGGACAAGGAAATTCAGGATTAGGTGGATCATCCGGTAATTTTGGTGGAAATATAGCATCATCTGGCAATGGATTTGGTAGCAACAGCGGTGGCGGATATCCTTCTGGAGGTCCCAGTGGCAACAGCGGATTCGGCAATGATAATGGTAAATTTATATTTGTACAGCGATAAGAATGAAAAATGGTTGTTATTTATGAAAAATGTTTCGTAGGGTATTCGTCAGGTCGACCAAGTAGCGGGGGTGGCTTTGGTGGATCCGGTGGAAGCGGCAATGAAGGATATCCTTCTAACGTACCTGCCAACGGTGGCAGCAGTGGCTTTGGTGGTGGAAATGGAGGAGGTGGAGGAGGAGGAGGGGGTTATCCTTCAGGCAGCGGTGGAGATGCTGCGGCAAATGGTGGATATCAATATTGATGTTGCTGATAATTTAACGCTCAAAGGGATCTTCAGAAATATAGTAGGATAAAATGAAACAAACAGTAATTGATCTCTGTATTTAATTCATTTTATCATGAATTTTCGCAAGATTGAGTTTGGAAAAAATGTTTTAATATATTATTGATAGGATAAATCAGATGATAATAATTCTTTGTTTAGTACAATTTATGCTATTGTCAGTATCTCCACATTTCTTTTAAATCTGTAAAGTACATAATGTTGAATAAAAAAATTAGCCACGTATATATCATTTGTGTTATATTTTAATCCATGAATTTTGACATTTATTTTAATAATCAAAATGTAAAATAATACAATAAACAACTACACACAATAACGTTTAAGTTTATATCAAATTATTGAGATAAAAATATACTGCTGAGATACAAGAGGAGGATAAACCGTAAAAAATGACAATTGCAACGATGTCACTAATCTGCGGTTGCGTTATTACGTTTTATTAACGGTTATACATTTAGATTATGTCCACAGCCAGAAAATCACTATCTTTAAATTTTCATTACATTGCACGAGGCAACCAGGAAATTGAGTATAAAACCATGCGATGTACCACTCGCTTATCTTAGTTTTGGTGTGAAACTAGTGACAACCGTGCCAAACTTCTCATGATTTCAAAAGTAAGTAAAAAATTTTATTGTCTATTAATTTCATCAATAAATTAATTCATCAAATAAAAAAAAAACATTTACAAAAAAATTTTTTACACTATATTATTCCCATTGAAATTATAAAATAAAATTGAAATAATAATACCGAGATGTGCTAATAATTGAATCATGGAAAAAATTAATCTCGACGTATATTCAATAATATACGATTTTAATTGAATTCACAGCATTGTCAATCATTGAAAGTAACAAGCTGCATTTAAAATCCTACAGTTTACAGGCGTTAAAACAGTCAATATACCGTGAATGATTTATTCCTATCCTATTAAAGCATTTGAAATTAACATGACATCGATGGAATACCAATAATCCATGACGATAAATCTGTGTGCTCAACATTTCCGACTGTTACAGGCACTGCTTTTCGTGATGATGCTGGTGCAGATTCATGGTGTACCACAGGGTCCCGCATATTTACCTCCGAATAATGGTGGAGCATCGCGACCAGGCACTGGACATCCAGATGATTGGGCTGGGGTATAAATTTTGCATAACTGATCCAATATTCATGACGATGAATCATTTAATTGAAATTATTTTTCTAATTTTCTCTCATTATTTTGCCATCAGGATCCAATTAATTATGAATATTCATATGAAGTTCAGGATGCAGGACTTGGTGTTGATTTTGGTCATCGTGAAATGCGCAAAGATGACGAAGCCAAGGGAACTTATCACGTTTTACTTCCAGATGGTAGAACACAGATTGTTGATTATGTCGCTGACGCCGGTGGATATAGACCGATGATTCGATACGAGGGAACAGCAACTTATCCAGCATCGTCTGGAGGCGATGAAGGCTATAAATATTGATTTATTTAATTATATTTACATTCGTTATACAGCTATTATCAAATTTTACACGCGGGGAAAAGTGATAATAATGACTGACGGTTATGTAAATGAATAATAAAATATTTTTTAATCTATAGCATATTTTTATTTATTTTTTTTTCTCTCAACAACGAGATACTTTGCGGTGAGTACACAATGACAAATGTGCTACTTTAACATCTGTATTGTGCACGTACATTCTCTTACGCACCATCTCTCTGTCGTACCCGGCCAGACATTTATAACTGAGTTCATATCAATTTTATACTTTCGACAGCGCCCGCAAGAGATCGACACGAGCTGCATTACTCAATTTTTCACTATTTCTTACCATGAATTTTCACACTTATAAAAGTCCAAAAATTGATATCTTTATTACGCTATTATATCCATTAAATGTCAATATAAATCACCGAAGAATATTTTGTGAGTATAAAATGTTTAATCTTGACTTCAGTATGAATTATGGATTCGCACTAAAAGCAAATTATTTTTTATAAAAATAACGAGAAAAAAAATAAAAATTTCATGAATTCAAAGAGGAGAATAATAATGTAATTTTTTTATCGCAACTATCGACCGTAATCAACCTCGACACAAACTCTTGGGCTTTCGTGATCAGTGGTAAAACCCATTAGTGCTACTGTTGACATTTCCCCCGCCCGTGTATATATGAATTAGTAATTATATCACTAGAGAATCAGCAGTACGTGCCGCAACCGCTTCCAACCACTAGCTATGTAACAATCGACCAATATTAGTGACAACAACATCGTCAAACTATTCACTTTGTAAAATTATATATAGACACGTGAATGATGAGATCATTAAGATCACAAGACATAATCAAAGAGAGTTGGTCATCGCTTTGCGTGACTGGTATTTTTGGTATGTTATAAAAAAACAAATCGAATCATTCTTTAAATTCATATATTATATAATTTTATTTTAATAATTATAAAAAACAAGGATAAATATTAATAATCAAAGTGCTGATTTTTATTTTAGGATTACGTCCATTTGAATTGTGTAATATTAAATTGTTTGGTTATTTATATATCATTATTATTTCAATATGCTACTATGGATTATTTTATTATTCAATGAAAAATTCAGAAGAAATTTTCGGCGAATTGGAAATTATTTCAAAATCAATTAACATCAGAAAAATTCAAATGTTCCTTAATGCTTTCATAATGCCAATCATGATAATTTCCAATATATTTGCTTACGATAAAATAAAAAATGTATTTGTGGATATTCATAACCTTGATAAAAAACTTAAAATGTTCAATATCCAATTGAATTATAAAAAATACATGAGAAAAGACGTCGTTCATATTTTTGGTATAATAATGTTTACGATATTGATGGGTCTCACAGAATATTACAGTTTAATAAATGATGGAAGCACTTACATGTATGACTTAACATGGATTGTCAATTTATTTCCACAAATAATTAATAGCATTGCAATATCAACGTTCGTAGTGATACTGGCTAAAATTCGCAGACGCCATTCAATGATCAATAATTCAATCGTAGAATTAAAGTACTTGAAAAAGAATGAAGTTAGCACGATTGTTTCGACAGAAATTAATAATGGTAATCTCTTTTCCATTTATACAGTTACTCTAAAACCCCAAATTATCCGGCCGCAACTAATACTTAATAACTTTATGAATAATTTACGTATACAACATGCAATTATCGATTGCATTTTATTTTACAACCTTTAATTTTAGTATTCAAGTTAAAACTACTCAGAGAAATGTACGAAATATGCGACAATATTGCTTTAAAAATTAATAACACTTATGGATTTATACTCCTGATGAGTTTAGCACTTTTTTTCATTGCTATGTGCGCTCATCTAAAAATTGTCTATTCAACATTTGGATTACAAAATGATGTTATTGATTGTGTTGTTGATACAATGTGGACATGTTTTTATTTTGGAAAATTTTTATACATCATTAATGCCTGTCAATCATATGCAACTGAGGTAAATTTTACAAAATACAATTCTCCAATTTTTTTTTCTTTCGTTTCCTATTATAAAATTAATTCCTTTATACATTCCATCATTCATCGATGATGCTGATGATGATGGCAATCGCAAAATACCATGTGAAGATACAATTGTATTGGAAAGACAACAAAACATTCACGCTTTTATATCACACATTCACATACTGTGTGGCATACAAATGACACACATGAAATACGACCAATTACACGACATTCACTTAGTATAAATTCTGTAAATACATATATAGAATGAATATATATAAGAATAAATATGTCTCAAACAGGGAAAGCGTGCCAGTAGAGTGTTACACGAATATCGAGTGGACGCCAATCATCATTTGCTTAAGCAAGAGGTTGGTATATAAACGGCGCCAGATATTACACGCATTGTTGTAAAGTACAATTGTCTTGCGCCAAGACATTTATCAACCAATCGCTTTTCATTATTCTTATTATTATTATTAATATTATTATTACAAATATTTTTCGTAATACCATTTATATGCATACATATGTGTGTTACGCCCACCAATGTATATTACGATCATCAATTCAATTCTAAAGATAGATTGTATGAATTTACAGAATGAGTCATTCGCCCGGCAAGTTGGCAATAGAGACATCAGAATAAATGCATGCAATTTTGTTGCTATCGATTATTCACTTCTGGCAAAGGTGAGAATGATGAAAATATTAAAAGAAAAAATTTATGTATATATAAATCATTCAATCATCACGAGAGACAATTCACAAAGCTTTGTAATATTATTTTTGTATTTATTATTATATTTTTCTTTCTTTTTACTTTTTTTTTTTTTGTTCTGTTTTTCAGGTTGTCCTCGCTCTGACAGCCTACGTCTTCTTCCTGTCGCAATTCTCATGTACCAAATGAGGTATCAACACAATATTATGGCGGTGGTTACTATTCCGAGGTGATTGTAACGAAATTATATAGACGCACGTATAATTTCTTTCGCACTTCAACAACTAGATCAACATCTGGTTTAGTTATTGTTTAAATATATACTGTGGATTTTTTATTTAGATACAATTTTTTTTTTTTCACTGTGCAATCGTTCAGTTTTTAATATAGCATAGACTAATTTGGAGTGTGATAGAATAGTAGAGTATATAATAAAGAATTTATAATTTTTTTTTTTCAATTTTTTTTTTTTTTGCATTTAAATGCAACAGTCCAAATTTAGCATCAGCGGAAAGGAACCGAATATTTCATGAGATTTAAAGTAACCATAAGAGAGCAACTACACCATTTTGCATGTACTTATCCGGTCCACAGAACGTGATGACCCTCTTTTTAAAAAACAATTTACGTCTCTTTTTTATGCATCTCAAATGAGGAATGCATTTGTAGCACGCAAGGATCTTTTAATTTCTCACTAAATGTTACTTGATGAAAAAGAAAAAATAAATAAATAAAGTAAATTTTATAATGCAGTATACAATGCAAAAATAAAAGAACAATTTTATAAAACCGGTCGAACGTGTGATCCTGTTACGCTCTGTCTTGTGTAATTTTATAACGACAATGAGAGGAATGGCTTTTTTCTTAAGGAAAAATAATGAAAAAAAAAAATATATAAATATTTATTGGAGTAACAAACACAAGACGAAAATTCATGGACAACAAGAGACAGCGGCATCACATCAAAAGATATATTCCACTTCTTCAACATGATCACTGCATACGATAAGAGTTCTTGAACTAATAGCTTACTCTTTGCGTAACAGATATACTCTTATTTTTAACCTCCACTCTCTCAAAGAAATGGCACTTGAAATACCTTCTACTATTTCACGAAAAAATAAATAAGAACGATAATAATAAACGCACAATTATTCATCTTATATAATTACGTATTATCTTTTTTTTTTTATTCTTAAATTATCTACAATGTAAACATCAATAAAATTAATTTATAATGATGCAATAAATATATAAACAAACACACGTAATATATTGTGAAATATTTTCGACAATATCAACTATATTTTGATTAATCTCATGTGAAAAAAAAAAATTTATTTTCACGTAAATACCCATGTGTATATAATATGAAATTGAAATAAAATCACCGCATTTAAATTACATTTGTAAGTTCACATATAACACGCACATTCACACATGTACTTACTATACTAATATATATTCTACTAGATATGAATTCCAACGCATCGTGTAGAATGTAATTATTTGCAACTTGATGCATTTTCTCCCATCATTTTTTATTTTATTTATTTTTTCTGTCATAAATTTTTATTTCAAGTTTTATAGTTGAATCAATTGTCGATTTTATTGTCCAACTCTCCTATTTATTCATTCACATCTTGTTAGCTATACGATTCCATACTGGCACGTGAAATTATCGATATATCTTTAGTATTATGACGCTTTTGTGAATTATATATGTATATACAGACATGTATAAGACCTAGTGATCTGAAAAGAGAAGCGCGTGGTAATGATTATGCAATGAAGAGAATACGGGGGAATGGCACAACTCAATATATGCGAGCATTGAGACGAGGTAGAGAAATGAACGAGTGAGCGTTAAATTTAAAAAAAAAAAAAAAACCCCCATAATTGCATAACAATTTACAAATACGTAGACAAACTACAGGGCAAATTTATAATAATGAACTTTTCTTTTTTTTTTTTTTTGTTTTTCATTCAATACTTCATATAACTCAATTGTTTTATTTAAAATCATTCGGATAAGTTATGAATTAATTAATATTTTTCACTTCATTCTTCATTAGTGAATAAAAATCATTTTGCATGAAACAAAAAATGATGATTAAACGAATCGAAATGAAGAAAAACAATTATAAAAAAAAAAAAAAAACAAATGGAATAAAATGAAGAAAAACTTGAAGATTAAAATGCTCATTAAACAGCAATCATAAATGGATTTCATTCAAACTAAATGAAAAATATAACTGGGAAGAATCACAAGAGGATATACTTGGCATGATAAATGGGCAAGGTAAAATATTTTTATAATTCAGCAATTAAAATTATTTGCTATAGATAAGATTCGTTGAGTGTTATTCAAACCAACGACTTATGATATTGTTCAATATCCACAAATCACTAATAATAAAAATAATAATAAAACACAACAAATACATACATATACACATAAATACATACATGTATATAATTACGTTCGATATCACGCGCTTATATCCCAATACCCAAAGCTATTCAATAACAATGAGCTTTTTTCTCCCTATTCACATTTTTTTTTCTATCCTACAATCGCTTACACAAATAATATATATACATACACATCTATATCACACGTATAAATTGAATGAAATTTTTTGTATTTAAGCGCCTTTGAACCTGCAATTAATCCAATTTAATGAAGCAAATAATATATACATACACATATATTATACGGAAACTTTTGAAATTAAAAATTCCATACAATGAAATAAACACACACAAAAAAAAATTTTAAAGGAGCAAGAGAGAAAGGTATTTGATTGAATTATATATATATATATATATACATATAAATATATATACATACGCAGCAGTAAACTCAGCTATGAATAAAAAAATAAAAAGAAAAAAAAAAAAATGTATTCACGGTCTTTTGAATGTCTTCCTTTGGCATTATCTAAATATTGCCCCGAGCCTGATTAAAATGTTGATTGGACGACGAGTAACTAGGCAAAAACCGATAAAACATGTCGCAATTGGCGAGACTATGATTTATGAGAAATTCGTGGCAAAACAACGTTATATATGCGAGAGACTCATCGTCACGCACTGCGCGCGGTTCACTTGATCCAGCACGAAACACCACCCGCACACATAAATACACAATACATTTATATACTTCTGTATTGTTGAATACAATATTCTATGTGTATATATTATACATATGCATATATAAATTATATTTATACATAGACACTCGAGCAATTCATAGCTCACAACCATATTAACCCTCTATCCATAGATATGCATATATGTGTATACGTGTCCCTTTAGACTTCTCATCATCTGTATATGCATAGTATTATTGTGTATAGTACTAGGTATGACTGTATGAATTCAAAACGATTTATATTCAGTATGCCAACCATTTCGAACACAAATTACTCACACCCTTTGTCGTAAAACTACCAATAGAAACATGTAACTAGAGCTTCATTTGTATATCTCTATATAAATAAAGTTCACTCTTGACAATAGTGACTAAATGTATAGTATATATACATGTATTTTGAACCCTTTTGATAATTATACGATTGCAAGTATCACATGTACCAATTAACCATTGCCATTCCAGCGAAAAAATAAAATAAAATGAAATAAAAGTAAAAAAAAAAAAAAATTAACGAATAATTGAATATTTGATGGAGCTTTATTCAATATACAGAATATTAATTATGAATGATAATAATTACTGAGAGGTATGAAATAATATAATTAGGAGGAAAAGGTATATGTACATGGTTAATTTTATGGCTATGTGTAATTATGTATAGATGTATTTTATATTATATAGATGGTAAATATATAAGCAAAGAGCGTATAATAATTTTCTCTGGTCTCTCTTATTGTGTCGGGAGACAAGAAGTTGCGAAGCGTGAACTATAATCCCAACCGTGCGTGCGACATCTTCATTTATGTTTATGGACAATAAGATTTAGAGCTTACCCCAAAGGTAGGGCATTATATCTTCTATGAAATTCGGCAAATATATAATATATTTATGTAAAAGATGAATGTGAAGAGAGTAAAGAAATACATATAATCATATATGTAAGCTTGTTTTCCAATGAAATTTAATTATTACCAACAATTATATTTATTTCTCATCACTGCAGGATTTTTATACTTTATCAATATTAAAATATAAATTAATAAATAGAACGCAAAAAAAAATTTTATTCATTCTTCGAAATTTATATTTTAATATTATACAATCCAACATTTTTATTCTTAATAATCCACATTAATAAGTGCCCGGAAAATATTCATGAATAAATTCATCAACTTGTAGATATAATTAGCGACACGAGTCAGTGGTGTTGTAAATTAAAAATGACACATATAAAAATAAAGATAAAGTGCCATGTAAAAACTATAAATAAAAGAAAATGAGAATAATGAATTGAAAGACTCGAGGAAAATTACGATACACCCACGATAAAGCGACACGTTAATTTATTGTCTGATCCAAGCCCACTTAAACTTTTCGATAAATTCCGATACATATACACGTAAATTTTATCCAGTATATGTATACATATATGCATATAAACCTCTAGATACATATATAAGCAATACATCCGCTTGAATGCAAGTTACTACCAAAGATCGATTATATTACTGCGGTGTCTCAATTATGTATTATACCTATATACGTACGGCTATACATATAGTATTATACGAATAGAGTTACTGAATAAAAGAAAGAAAAATAAACCTATATACAAGATTAAATGCGCATCATAAAATGAAAATGAAATAAAAAAATGATTGGTTGGAGGGGACGAGCGTACAAATGAACGCGTGCGTAACGAGAATCAACCCCGAAAGATCGCGTCGGATTTTTTTGCGATCACCAGCAGCGGTAGCGATGATGCCCGTTGTGTAAGGAAAATGCGGTGGCGCAACGGCCTTGCTCGTGATGTTACATATATTGGTGAACGGAGGATGATCCTTGGGGGCAGACGCGCGAAAGTATAAAACCCGTCTGATGGAAGATGCTACCTCGCACTCGCGCATCATATAGTCATCTTGCTATAACACGCCATACGCAGAAGTTTTTAATAATCCCGTGAATATATATACAAATTTTATAAATAATACAAAATATAATAAATATTTATATCAAGTTTAATTAAAAATACTTTAGCAGTATTATAAATATTAATAAATTAATTGACAACATTCAACGAATTTTAAAGTAAGTTTAAAATTATATTTTTATGTAGAGAAGAATTTTTATTATTAATTTTTATTATTTATTATTATCATTGGTTTTATGGGTATTTAATAAAAATATTTTCAATTGAAATTGTTACGATTATATTGTAGAATAAATTGATAATTTTTTAACGCAAATACTTAAACTTTTATTCATATATTCATTCAACAGTGTAGAAAACGAAACTATATAAGTCTTCATGTGTCAGTATGTATTCATATACATATATATAAATAAATAAATACGGATGAGTAGCCCGCGGCCGTAATTCGCTTGCGCTATTGAAATGTACATCTCTCTTCGAATATGCGTGATCGCATTACGCAAAGCATATAACTCTATTGCATTACTGTGAAAGATCTATCGTGAACTCATCTCTTTCTCTTTCACCCTATGGATGCCTGATATTATATCACTACATATACATATATCCATTTATTACTTAGAGTATATAAACATGTATGCACAGAATAAAGAGCCCACGTACAATATTTCAACGTTTGCTTAGAGAGTATATACAATGGCGTTAAATTTATTTTCTTATCTTTGAGAACAAAACATCACCATACTCTTAGCTTTCAACAAATTCATAAATTCATACCAACACGTATACAAATAATTTATTTCTTGTTTATATTTTATAAATATTAAATGGTTTTGTATGTAACAATTAAAATTAATATAGAATGCAAATTTTAATAATAAAATATAATATTTAAATGCATGTAGAAAAATTGTTAATTCCTACGTGAATTATTTTCAAAATGTTAATTATTACAACGAGTATTATACTACTGTGTAACTTTAAAGTGGGTCAAAAGTTAATTATTTATCAGGCGTCAGTCAACAGCAATAGCGGTAGACCATGAAGAATCCATATACACTAGCTCTTCCATAACCCAATTTTAGGTATTCAATCGTGAATAGTATTTTCACTTGTGAAAAAAATAATAATAAAAGAAGAATTCAATTTTGCCATTCATTTTTTTCAACGCACGTTTCTATACCAGATATTATAAAGAATGTATTCAATAATATATTCCAACACGAATTTATTTGTATTATTACTGTGTTAAAAAATCATTTCAGTCTACAAATATGAATGAAATATTTTTTTTTTTTTTTTGCGTGTGCTGCAGATGTTGGTTGTAACAGCGCTAACTCTACTAGTGGTAACGGCAGTCACGGCCAGACCGGAACCTCCAGTCGGACAGTATCTACCGCCTGATCAGCAGTATGGTCCACCACACAGAAATAGCTTTGACGTTGGTGGACAAACGTTGGCACAAACTGGACCGAGTGCGGGTGGTGTATATGAAACTAATCAATACTTGCCGCCGAATCAGCAATATGGACCACCAGAGGATGCAAATACTGCTGGATATAATGATGGATTCAATGACGTGAGTGTAATATTTACCATTGAAAAATATCAAAAAACTCAATTGAAGAAAGTAAAAAATTATTTAATAAATTTTGTTATTTTATTTTCTTTTTGATTAAATTAAATTTTTTTTTTTTTTTTCATTTTACATGTCTCATATTTAGACGCCAGCAAAGTATGAATTTGAGTACATGGTAAATGACGCGGCCAGTGGGAATGACTTTGGACATAAAGAAAGTCGTGACGGAGATGTAACACGTGGCGTCTATTACGTTCTTTTACCTGATGGTCGTCGTCAAACAGTGGAATATGTCGCAGATCAAAATGGCTTCAGACCAGTCGTCACTTATACACAAGAGAGCAATGGTATTGGGAACGGTTACCAAAACGACGGCGCCGGTTACCCAAGTGGAAACAATGGTTATCGTTATTAGTTTCGTCCCGCACGTACTCGAAACGTACAGAGACCATTGTTATCGTTGGGCCCTGTAGAAGCATTTCAATCTTGTATTTAAACGTTTATTCATCGGTATATATGTATATATGAATATTTATATACCTATGTTGCATTTGCCAATTATTATTTTTTTTTTTTTACTTCTTGTTATTATATTTAAAACAAGTTTTAATTCTAAAGTTGCGTGAATTTAATTTTGAAATTTTTCCTACATGCCAATTATTTTTTTATTTTTTCAGTGGAATACTCCTCCTTCGCTCATTGCCATACATAATATACAAATTAGTTATATACAATCAATTAATGCAATATATACAATCCACCATGGATATTCAATTTTTTTTTTTTTTTTTTA
>JAQQBS010000004.1:4617439-4643872 GCA_030347275.1 Microctonus aethiopoides
TATATATATATATATATATATATATATATATATATATATATATATATATATATATATATATATATATATATGTACTCACAATAAATTAATTAACTGTACTATACATATATTATTTTGCATAAAAAAAAAAATTATTTATAAATCATAAATGTAATTATTTCATCATTATACTCCTAATCGATTGAATATGTTAAATTTTATACTTTTCATTTTTTATTTAATGAATAAATATAAATACTTGACTACAAATTATTTTTTAAATTGTTATTGAAACATTCATCCATTGCCATATATGTATAAAATTCTTATCAGTTTGCTTTGAATAACACGAAGATGAAGAACAAATGTTTTTCTAGTAATTCGTTTTTTTTTTTTTTTTCACTTTGAAAACTACAGAAAGTCGACTCATTCAAGTGTGCTTATTAATGTATATATATTTCAAAGAAAGAAAAAAATTGCAATTAGTGAAGTTGATGTCAAAGCAAACGTGTCTCATCGACTCAAGAGCTGAATGTAATATACGTTTTAAAATAACTTCCTGCAGGCCAATGTGAAAGTAATGAGAGTTCCACAATTTTATGTTATTCATCGCATTATATCGCAGTGCATCGCGAGGTAAAATGAAGTAATAGCTATCAACTGGAGGGAAGGCCAAACAATATCTAATAATGCACTCAGTCATCATCATATTATTGCATTACATACAGATATGTATGTATTTAATATAATAATGTCCGTCTCATTGATGAACTAATTTTATTTTATATACAAAAACATTATTATTTTTCCATTCACTGAGTTTATTATTTTTAATTCATAAAATTAAAATTTTAATCATCATTGGAGAATGGTCAAGGTCTTGTTACAATTCTCATTCATCCATTGTTCTGTTACATTCAAGGTCGTAAACTAAAAAGTAGTCTGACTATTCTTTTACCAATGAAAAGGAAAAAAAAAATACAAATTAAATCTCATCATCATATTATAGTTATATTTGGATTAACATTTATTAAACCTTAATTCTACTACATAAAAAAATATTGAATGCTTTAAATTGAAACAAAGAAAGACAAAAGCATTAATAATGATGATGAATAAAATACGAATATGGCTTGATTAATTAATTTTATTAATATTTATATCCTTGATCATATCCGGATTTGGTTGCGGTTTCTTCATACGTGATCGAGGGTTTATAACCATCACTATTTGCCGTGTAATGAACAATTTGTTTTCGTCCATCAGGCAAAAGTACTGTATAAACTCCACGAGTATCATCATCATTTTGGCTCTCTTTGTGAGTATAATCGTTACCAAATTCATCCTTCACAGCGTATTCAAATTCATATTTCGAAACACCCTAAAAATAACAAAAATAAATGAATAAATTTATCAATTAGCAAATTAAATATTAAATACTTCCAAAAATATTTTTAACAATATACTCACTGGTCCATTATCATAACCGGCAATGCCATCAGAATATCCACCATTAGCTTGATTATAGGTACCAGGTGATTGACTAAAACTATCACGATTGGAAGAACCATTAAAAAGATCTTGTGATCCTTTCGATTCAGATTTTGAATGTAAAAATTTGTTTGGCATTAAATAAATATTAGAAATTGGTGGTTTCAGCGATATTGATAGCTGATCAATTTCATTGGAATATTGATTATGATTAGCTGGTAAATAATTAGAAGATGGGATAGCTTGGGTGAATGTACCAGGACGTTGACTTGGTGGTAAATATCTAGATGGAATAATATCAGATTTTCCACTTTGCAGTGGCGTACGTGAATTAATAACAGACGTCTTTGATGATGGCGAACGTTGACTGGTCAATGAATTTTCTACAGTATTAATTGTGCCATGATCGCGATGATAATGATTTGAAATACTTGCAGACATTGGACTTGAATGTGGCAGTTGATTAGGATCAGTGGGTAAGTATTGCACTGATGGCATTGCGCCAATGACAGAAGTGCTATGTGGCAAAACGGAAACATGGCCGCTCGGTAAGTACTGAGAATTTGGTATTACATTTGGTTGCGTTGGGTTTTGGTAAGGTGTTGGAAGATAATGGGATTTTGGTGTTAGCACGATAGATGAGCCACCATTACTCGGTGAAAGATAACGATTCGATGGAATGCCAGAACTTGGTGGCCTGTAACCGGATGGTTCAAGACTCCCTAATACCAACCTCATTGACAGCGATAATAAAATTAAAACCTACAAGTAAGAAAATTCCTTTTTATATTCAAATAAATATTAATTAAATCCATAAACTCTTTTTATATAACGCTTAATAATTAAATTAATTTATAATAAAATATTAAAAGAACTTGTAAATATTTCTTTTTTTTTTTTACCTTCATGTTTCTTCTAAGAGTGAACAAGTTGTTTTGATTTTGATGATGGAGAAAGACGTGCTTTTATATATTACAGTAAGATGTATTCAGTATATGTTCGGAAAGTTGATTGTGATGGTTTTTGCATATTGTATATATACCTATCCATGCCAATATTTATTGTATATATTATAAATATACATGTATACATGTATAGAGCGCGCGTAAAAGTGAATGCTTGGTTGAATGTTGGCCATCCTTCCGCGCGCCCGCGCGTACTTGAAGCATTATTCATCTTCCGTAGATGAGAGACGATGAGCGATGAACGCACCGCAACCCGCATAGATTTCGTAACCCTCAACTGTAACATCGAGAGCAAGGCCGCGCATGTTACGACGCGAAAACGTTCAACAAATACATTCACGCATATACAAATATATATTATACATATAAACGTTGTAGTTACGCCCCAGGTTTATAAGCCCATCTTGTATATATTTTATTTATGATAAATTATATGTGTATATATACACAATCACAATATCTGTATATAGATATACTTATAAATTTAATTTCAACGTTCCCATGAACCAAGGCTCATAATCCTCGATGCCACAATTTCACCTCAAGGCTTATATTTTTACTGTGTAGTCATCTAAACTCTCATTAATAAGTCGCTTCCGATAAACAAATGACATACAAAGAATAAAATTAAAAAAATTATGTTTCGCTCTACTATTTAAATATTACATTAATTAAATGATATTATATAATTAGATGACAGAACAATATGTAAATAAAAATTTTATTCTGACATTACGGATTGTATTTAATTTGGGCTTGTCTGTATATTTATGTATGTTCACATACATGTAATATGTCTTGATGATGTACATCAAAGTGGAGATATACCACAAGAATTCCTTTGTGCCGTTGGCGTATAAATATTTGTCTATGGTACGTTAATTGTAACAAACATTTTTCATTTACTTTCATTTGTTTTATACGCTCATGTTAAAGCGATGATGTTTACAGCACAATATTTTTATTTATTTCAGTAATGAAACAATAACGATTTATGTAGTGTATATATACATATGTACAGGTATAAATACCTACATAAATTATTATGTTTTTGTAATTTATTGATTATATCAGATAACAGACACGGCAGTTATGAATAAATGGTGTAAAAACATTTATTTCTCTATATCGTTCACTCATTCTTATAATACTTTTGTATATTCTATCTCTTTTTATCCATTTTTAGTGAGAATTAATATATAGTAGTAGTAGTATATGCCATATGCATTTCTCTAGATGATAAATATGTATGGGCTGTTGTTAAGAATATTAGCATACGCCCCACTGTATATAAGTTGATTCACCTAATATTCTTATTAGCATAGATACGTAGGTCAAGATTGCTTTTATCCTTCATATTCACGTAAAATTCACATCCCCTCGTGGATTGTTGTACGCTAGCGTGATCTGGTCTATCTATTATATATGAGAATATAGGCCTTGCGTTTTTGTCTGACATACATTATGAATTGATATAGTGAGTGTTGAAATTTAATGGAAAACTTTTGAATATCGGGTCAAATGATATTGATCAGCGATAACTTTTTATTTTTTTTTTTTTTTATTTTTTTACTGTGAATTTTAATTGAATTTCACGAGTGCTTAAAACGTCGTCTCGTCAATGTCCTTGTCATCGCCTTATTGGCGATACTCTAGAGATTCATGAAAAAAATACTAGAGGAAGAGATAATAGAAAGCGGTAATGAAAAAAATAAAAAAAAAAAAAAGTGAAAAAGTTTATAGTAACGAGCTTTATCCTCATTGGTGGCAGTACATAATGTCATTGGCGAACAATTGTAAGTCTTTGAGCAGTCGTCGATCGATGATCAATTAATGTCTTCACGACAGCTGAATGTTGACAGATTGTCGGTCTAACAAAAGTTTTTCAGTAACCGAATTTGATCGTGGAGCAAACGGCAAGCAAGTTTGCCTTTCAATTTGTCGGCTTTATTCGTCGGAAACGGGCGATTAAAACTTTTTGCGACTCGCCAGTTGAATAGATTGGTGAATGCGCGTTACATGACCCCCCACACACTTTTACCTTGGAAACTTCATATTATAGCTATGAAAAAAAAAAAAAAAAAAAGCAATAAGTGAAAGAAAATTATTCATTACATGAATGAATAAATTATGTTAGATATTGAAATTAAAAATGACAAATGAATATTTAAATATAAATTATTAAAATGACACAAAAAATAAAAGGGATAACCATCATTTTTCTCTAATGGACTTTGGAAGCAATTAGACAAAGCAGTATACTTGAAATTCAATCGAGCGTAAAAGCCTGCAGTTGATGGGAACATATCAAGCGATCCCCTCAAGAGGTTATCAACTGAACGATCTCATTGAATATGCGATTGATGACTAAATGTACGAAAACTCGAGCTGACAATGTCAAACTCAGGAATATTAAGCAAATGGACTATCAGACATCTTTAATGTAATTCATAAACGTCGCCAAACCATCAATATATCCCTCGAAACAATTTCAAATAGATAAATAAAATAAAATACATTTGCGAAATGTAAAAATAATAAATTGAAAAAATTCATCATAATACTTATATACGATTAAAAATTACACAATATAAATTTTCGAATGCTTATATAAAATAAATATATATATTATATGTACATACACGTTGAAATAATTTCTTAACAATGTCATGGAATGTCATTTTTTAATATTCATCATCATAGAACTGAAGAAATCGCAGACGCGTTTTTACAATTATTTATTCTGATGATTCTTTTGATGTCAAGTAATAATGACGTGACAATTTCTATCTATATATATATAACCTATGCATAATTTAAATAAAGTAATTTAAAGAGGGTGAATGTAAATAAATAGCTAATAATATTCCAGAGTGAATGAAATATAATATTATAGTAATAGAATTTTCAATAAATTATATACAATATTTCAGAAATATTCAATAATTTTGCACATTGATTTATTACTAAATTACCGAAACAATAGAGCTATAAAAGATATATCCATATATAAACGTTTTGTATTATGTAAGATTATTTATTAAATACTTTTATCATTATATATTCATATACGTTTATGCGAGTGTTGAAAATACACGCTTAACTAATTTTAAACAATTACTCGCATGAATATCTGAATAAATATTCAATATAAATATTATCGAATTGAATGAAAATATATATTTGCGGATGTAGGATACGTAGAAGTAGAATAAATGATCGGTATTGACATAAAACAATATTATTTCCGACAATGTTTGTACGTATGAAATTCTCATTATATATTGACTAATAATTAAATTTTCGCTGAATATTAATTTAATCATTATCATCATATCGTAATTAAACGTATATATTTGTTTATATTTTTTAATGTAATCATTGATGAATAGCATCAAGCATTCAAGGTCTTTTTAAATGAATATATATGATAGAACAAACAATAGAATATATATCAGGCAGATGAATCGAAATATAAAGCTGATGTAATCTCGACATTTGTATTCTTCATAGAAATTTAATTTTTATTTTTGATTGATTGGTAATGTAGATATTATTATCGAGTCATTGAAGAATTGAAATAATATTTATTTTTATATAATTTGCAAGTATGTAAATTTAAAAATAAAAATAATAATTATGAATATAATTATTTACTGGAAATTTATTAATCTCATTGAAAAATATAACGTCATCGTGTCACGAGACTTGTCGTTGCTTTAGATAGTAACCTACGCTATCATTAAAATACATTGGCAACTGTAGTAGCAATGCTAGTACTGTGATCGACCGTTTCCCGTCGTTTTATTTAACTTTGCTAACTTTATTGTGGTCAGTATGAATTCACTAGTGGACGTCGCGCGGTTTTATCGGACGACGAGAAATAAAATACACAAAACGTTGATTTAAACCTTTCATAAATTCCATTATTGACATTGAATTATATATTGTTGCAAGTGGCCATCTTGATTTAATCATGGATCACTACTACGATGACTTGAAGAAAAAAAAGTGTTTTATCTATAGATAAATTGTGCAATTACAATAATAAAAGTAATGACTTAAACACTCGAGTGCATTGAAATAATTATTTGTCAGATTAATTAATTATTTTTAATAATAACACAAAAGAAATTTAAATTTGTAAATATAAATTCAATTGTGAAAGATAAATAAAATCAAGTGACAATAATAGTAATATAAATAAGTTGTAATTATTTTCTTTTCAATTTTTTAGACAATAATATATACAGTTGTTTTGAGAGTAAAGTTGAAAGGATATATTACTTAGCAAAATGATGACATTCAAATTGTTCATTGGAAGACTGAGGTATTTGCCGGGAGGCATCAACTCGGCCAAGACCTATGCAAATAGCGTGGTTTGTCCCATTGAACATAGAAGTGAAACTCAAGAATTGCCATGGGAACATGCAAGGCCTTTCGCTGAAATCCCGGGTCCAAAATCCATGTTCATCATTGGAAATATGATGAGATTTATGCCATACATAGGTATTATATTATATTAATATAAATTGATTGAAGTAAATAAATTTATTTAATTAATTTGTATTGTAATACAATTTGAATGAAAATATAAAATTTATTTTAGGCGAATATGGAAACATGCCGCTCTCTGAACAAATGGCAACGCTTCGTAATCAATACGGTAATATTGTTAAGTTGGATGGAATTTTAGGTAAACGTCCCGCAGTTTTTTTATATGATCCAGAGCAATGTAAAAAAATGTATCGAGTCGAGGGAACTTGGCCAATGAGAGTCGCCATTGAAACAATGAAATATTATCGTGAGAGAAATCCACATTTTTTTAAAGGAAAAATGGGTCTGGTATCCAGGTATTTATTTTTAAATATAAAAAAATTACACTAAAATATTTAAATTATGTATCATATTAAATTCTACTCCATAATATCATTCCATATCATAAAGAACTTAATTTACAATTTTCTCCGTTGCGGTTACACAAAAATTTTAGTCAAGGTAAGGTCTGGCACGACTTTAGGAAAAATGTGAATCAGCATATGATGCAGCCAAGAACTATCAAGCCCCACGTGACACAAGTCGACCAAGTTGCCAACGACTTTATCAAGAGAATACGTAAACTCCGTGACGTAAAAACTTTGAAACTACCATCCACATTCAACAACGAGATGAATAAGTGGGCTCTTGAGTGTAAGTGTACGCAAAAATGTGTATGCTATAATCATTAATTTCATTTTTCTCTTTTTATTATCCATTTGGGACATATACACATTATTAATCAAATTCTTTAGCGTTCTAATTTCACATACCTTCATACACATATATATATAAAATATAATTTTATTCCATTGTAATCAACATTAATGACCTCGAATAAAATTCACAAATAAAATGTAGCACATCCCTATTTAATTAATCTCACAATGGCCAAGAAAAAAAAAAATTGATGACTTTTATTTTTCATTAATTAATTTAATCTCATTGCCCAGTCTCTTCTACGATCCTTCTCTCTATCATTATAACTTTTCAATAACAATAATAATAATAATAATAATAAATATAATAATAACAGTAATAATAATATTATTGCATGAGTTGTGGAATTAACAGAGTACGTGTGACTTCCGTGCACGCGGCTAATATACATATATAATATGAACAAAACCGGTAATTTCTGAAACCCGTTGTCCTTGACAAAATTGCACTTGTGGAATACTTGAAATTACTGGTCGATGTTGAGGTAAACTCATTTACTACCACTTATGTGATATATATGGATTATTGCATTCTGTATATATATTTATATATATTGAAATAATATAATAAATTAAAAATTAAATAGCTCTATACATAGAGAAATGTAATATACTATATATTCAAAATAGAATTATGGCATTTGGCTAATTTGAATAGACTTATTTTGATAATTGTGTGTGTTTGTCATTGTAATAATTTGAATAAGAAATTTCAGTTATTTCACAGAAAATTCCTGAAGCGTAACTCGTTAGGAAACAGACATACACCGCACACAAGTTAGTTGTTTGGAATTTAATGCTTGGTATACTCACAAATCGACCGCAGTAAAATCATTCGCACGCATACACATATATAATATATGTATAACAAACGTGTATGAAAACTTGACAGTGGTAACTTTGATTACTAAATTATTACACAATACATGTTGAATATAGACATAAAAAATTTGCTATGCAAATTATAGAATTCATTTAATGTATATGGGGAAAAAAAATGTCATCAAATATATATATATATGAATTTATTTTTTTTTTATGTCAATAATTTTGATTTTATTATTTTCTTTTTATCAGCCATTTGCGTAATTGCACTGGACCAACGAATTGGATGTCTCGATTCAGCTTTACCAAGCAATTCCGAGCCACAACAAATGATAAATGCTGTTCATGAAATGTTCGAACTTTTTTATAAATTGGAAGTTTCACCATCACTATGGCGATTATACGACACACGAAATTTAAAAAAATTATTCAAAACATTGGACACGATAAATCAGTAATAAATTAATGATTCATAATATCATTCCTGTTATTATGTAATTTACGGATAATTTTATCCATACAGAATTGCAAAAAAACACATTGATCAAGCTAAAATAAGATTCAAGAAATTTCCAAAAAATAATGCTGACGAACGATGTGTTCTCGAGAGTTTATTGAATATTGATGAACAAACAGCATATATTATGGCCATTGACATGCTGACTGCTGGAATCGATACAGTATGATAAATATTAAACCACCGTAATATTAACCACACCACGAGCCATGATAATAGCTCGTTTCATATTGATTTCAGACTGCTAATGCCGCAGGCTCATTGCTGTATTATATTTCAATCAATCCAAGAGTACAAGAAAAATTGCGGGAAGAAGTTTACAATGTATTACCAGATAAAACGTCATCCATAACATTTGATATATTAAATAAAATACCATATTTAAAAGCGTGCATTAAAGAAACATTACGTTTAGCACCAATAGCAATTGGTAATTTACGAACAATGCAAACAGATACAGTACTGGGAGGACATCAAATACCAAAAGGCGTAAAATTATTTTATAATTATAATTAATTATCCTACGATAATAAAAATAAATAATTAAATTGTATTTCAGACAGATGTTATTGCAGCTCATAGTGTAATTGCACAAAATCCCAAGTATTTTTCTCGCTCAAATGATTTTATACCTGAAAGATGGTTGAAAAATAATACGCTAATTGAGCCAACAAAAGAAGCTCATTCATTTGCATATATGCCATTTGGTTTTGGACCACGTACATGCATTGGCAGACGTTTCGCAGAATTGGAAATTGAAACTTTGGTTCTTAAAGTAAGTCTCTAATAGCTCAGTAATAATTATACAATTTTACAATACTATTAAATTAAAATTATCTTCAATTTTTTACTGTTCTAATAGATGATACGGAATTTCCATTTGGAATGGCCCAATAAAAATCCCATGGAATTTCAGAGTCGATTTATTAACACTCTGAAATCACCATTGGAATTAAAAGTCATTGATGTACAATGAGATAATTAATATTAAAATGCAATAAGCCATAACAAAATTATATGCAACTATTTTAAACTGTACTTTTTGAGGAAAAATAATAGCCAAGAAAAAACATGGCAATTCATACAAATTTGTTTACATGCAATAAATTGTCTTATCGGTATCAAGCTTATTTGAATTATGAGTCAAACAATAGCGAATGTTATCAAAAAGCTTTGTTTCATGCTGTATTATCTTTTATTGTGACATTATCGGTTTCTTTTTCCATATCTGATCTGTTTCTCATACTCCACGCACGATGAATTGCCCAGATGGACAAAGGTCGCATATATCCAGTAGATCGATAATAATAATTCTCATAAAGAGCTTCGGGTGTCTGAAATCCCATACCAATTTTTTCCCAGACTGTTCGATAAACTCCTTCAGCAGTTCGAAAACCTTGTTCAATCATTCCCTATATATCAGCGTCAAAAAAATAATTAAGCTCTGTATTAAATTAATTTATAATCAATAAGTAATTTATAAAAATATTATTTATTATATACCTCATGTATCATCAGTGCTGCTAGTCCATAAGACACTCCAGTCCACATTTCTTCACTTTGCAGACTTCTTATATCTATACTTCCACTTGGAAGAAAACCATTAACAGCACCTTGATAACCGCCTTTATACTTCATGACATTATTTTCAAATATTGTCATCAAAGATGATTTAACTCTATCTTCTGGAAAAACCTAAAGTCAAAATTGAAACAGAGAGATAGGAAAAAAAAAAAAAAACGAAACAATAAAAATTATCTCCAAGAATATCACAAAATATAATCTATTTAATAACTTTTCGTCACTTTACCTCATGACTAAAACCACAGGTTTGTAAAAACCATTGGCCACACAATTGATCACTCATAATTGACTTACAATATTCCGATGGACTGCTATCAAAATTATAATACTTTCCTGTAAATAAAATAATTTCAAACTTCCATTATCCACCGATAAATAAAAAGTCAAAGTTTTTATTATCAATTAAAATTTCTTACCATTCCACAATTTATTTTGAAAGGAAACTTTGCCACGCTCCAATATTTTCATATACTTATTCGATTGTTCATTATCTCCAACAAGTTTACCAACTTCGACGGCACAACGAAGTGACGCCAACCACAAGCTACCACAATATGAGCTAACGAAGAATGTTCAAACATGAGATCACTAAGAATATGCACGAATATATGCTTGCACAAGATGTAAATACATTAATGAGGTCTAACTAAAGCTTTACCTTGCTCCCTCCATTACCCATGCATCGTACGTTTGATCTGGAAATCCAGCATTTTCTATAAGACCATCATTATCTTTGTCCCAAACTAAACTACTATCCAGTACCTATAATAATTATTGAATCTTATTTAAAAAAAAATTCCAAGTGATAATAAATTAATCTAATTTTTTTTCTTAATATTTTTGATACACACCTTTTTGATACTTGGCCAAAAATCCCGAAGACAATTTAAATCACCCGTTATAGAATAATCTCGATAACAAGTGAGAATGTATTTCAAGTTCAAATCTTTCCACTCACAAATATCATGCACTGGATACGCATTAATCTTCATGAATGGCTCTTCATCTATAAACAAAATAAATATATTAAAATAAAACAGAATTAAATAATAGAATGTGATATTTATATATTGTAAAATTATTCTTACATGGATCACCAACATCGTGTGGGACAAAGCCTTTTATTTTTCTTAAATGCATCGATCCATCATACATAGACCAACGTGTAGTTGAATCTTCCATTTCAATTGTATCACAAATTTCGTATTGTATGCTTGACTGTAAATTCGGCCACAGCTGTGCCAACGCAAATGCAGCGTAAAAATGTACATCGTAAGTATTGTACATTCGATATTCGTGGCCCTCAAGATAACCAAAACGACCATATATTTTTCTATATTAAAAATTAAAAAAATATCCACGGATATAGTTTAATCATTTATTTATTTTTTCGTAAATTCAAAAATTTTCACCTGGGATCATTATCAGAAAAAATATCTGTTTCATCAGTTTTCAACCAAACAGTACCACCATCGGCAACATAATATAATTCATTGAATAATGCGCTTTTATACCAATCAGGTAATTCAACATCATCTAATACAGTTCGTTGCCACTTAAATATATCTGATTCCCATTTTGGAAAATTATTTAAAGCATAATGACTTATTTCAGGTGCCACTGATTGTTCATCATTATAAAAATACTTTGTATAATATCTGAAAGATGTATAGATAAAACGCATAGCTGTGTCATAATGTTGTTAAAAATATTGTAAAGCAATCAAACCTCAAATATTCCCGCATTTTATTGTGAAAATTTATCTTTGGCATATCCCAAACTAAACTGAATGCCACTTCATGTAATTCCTTTGATGGAACATACATCGATGCACACAAACCAGCAGCAACATGATGTTCTGCGCAAATAATTAATTGTAAAAATTTAATTTACCGCAATTAATTATTTTCTTATGTATACATCAAACTATTCCTGCAAGTTTTTGTTATTTATTTAATATATAAATTACTGGTTGTAGGTGAAATTCGCTCTGTGACAGTGCTGAGCTTGCCCGTACGCTCAAGAGAGTCCCAAAGATCCAACCCATCACCATTAGGATCGAATACCAATGTCCGTGAGATGTCAACGTTTGCACATGCTCTTGAACTTATTGCGTACGTGCATGGCATACCATTCAATTCCTGATGTATCATCACACCCAAAACGTCATTTTGATGTTCAAAGAACTCTGTCCATTTGTCATCTAAATACAATATAATATTGATAGAAAAAAAAAATTATTCCAATAATTATATTTGTTCGGAATAAATATATTTATTACCTAGCGTTTCATCATTATTTATTCCACTTTGAAATGTAAACGTTATACTGACATTTAAATTAATTTCAGATAAATTTTTGACTTCCCATACAAACACAGCACACGGCAGTGAACTGTCTTTATAATTATTTGGTATTATTGGTGATATCTGACGACAAATAAGTTTAACAGCCGGTTCTTTTATATTATATTCTGTCCATGATCGAGGATAAAGTGCAGTATAATTTCCATTGTTACCATCGAATCCCCATTTCCATGATGATAATTTTTTTGATTGTCTATTACTTTTGTAGATAAACAATTGATTTATTTATCATATGAATATATAAATGTCAATTGATTTTTATATAAAAGAAAATAATTTTTTTCTTACTCATTTGTCGATAATACTTGATGATAAATTGTATTCCCATCAGTATCTCGTATTGTAACGATAAATTGATTTGTCAAAATTGTGTCATAATTATAAATCCCCGGAATTAAAGAATATCGACAAAATTCCCCATTAAATCCACGACCAATTGTACCAGTGCCAATACCACCAATTGGTGCCCCTTTAATAATTAAAATAATTCATAATAGTATGCAAAAAAAAAAATCGAATGTTGTTTATATTATTTTTTAAACATATATGAGAGTAATTTAAAATACATTCGATGATTATTGTGACGCAAATTAAATATTTACATCGCAAATAATGAGATAAATCATATGGCTAACCATAAATTGGACGGTCACTTAATTGGTTGACAAAATCCATTATTGGTTGACGACCCTGTCGCCAAATTTTGATACAATACCATAGGTATCTGTAAATTATTTAAACGCGATGATTAAAAAAGAAAATTATAATTCCAATTATAATTCTCTCATGGAATCAATACAATTCATTAATTTGAAATAATGTTAAAAAAAAAAACACTGAAAAAATAGAGAATTAAAACAATTTACTCAGAAATAAAATACTTGGGGTTTCAAAAAAGAAAACTAGGATGTATAAAAGCATAAATGTGCAATGCGAAATTATTTGTGAGAAAAATAAAAAAGTGTACAAAATCAAATGAGATTTCACCATTAATATCATATGAAAACCATGCCATCATTATATTAAATACACTATGCTAATATTCACCGTGTGCTTTATCGTAAGCAATAAATTTCAGTGGCCTCATATTTTACCGCGAATTTTAATTTACTGATAAAATATATAAAAATATATATGATGAGATTAAAAAATATTTTACTCACCGAATTCCTACAGGAATGAGCTCCCACAATTGTTTCCATCGTAAATTCATCCCCTGTTTTCGTATTTCAGGATATTTGTGATTCAATTTAACAGTAAAACCATATTTTGATATTTGTTTAATGTAATCAGCATTATAATCGACAGGATCCATGATGAAATCAAACCAAAAATTCGTTCAACACAATTGAAATATTCGTCAGCTTTTAGACTTCACAACTCATAAAACAATGTTGCTTTTATTATAATATTATCGTTACTAATTCCAACTGTTCGAGTCACTAAATGTTGAATGCAAATTCAAATGTTTATTATCTGTAATATTATACTTCACCTATATATACAATCATGCTTTATATGAATGCCGGTTAAACTGAAAGACATTGTATATAAATAATGTATGTCTTCACCGATCTGAATTTTTTATATCAATTCATAAAATATTTTTATCACATTACCTAATAAGTCATTTAACACATCGATTTTTATTGTACAGTATTTTAATCACCACCATGCATGTCATGGACATGTCAAAAATCAAAAAATTTTAATTGTTTATCGCTACTGTCACTGTAATACAGAAATAAAATATACACATACAACTATGTAATCTTCATATGTTATATTAAAAAATAATAGATCAACATTTTAATTCACTATATTATCACTGTTTATCACTGTTGATTAACTTGTATTATTTTTATATTTAATAACTATGAAAATATTTTAACAATTATGCATCTGTATTTATAGATACCTAACCTACTAAATGGTATGATAAATTGACACTATGTGGCGCCGCCGTAGTCTACTGGCGCGCGCAATTTATGTATACATAAAATATACATATAATATAAATGCAAACATATGTATTGAAAAAACATATGTTTGTAAAGTATATCTGTGTAAGTCGTATATTATACACAATTTTGCATACATGATTGTCAACCAAGTTATTCCATTCATTTAAATAATGTATAAATGATTCAGACTGGATAGTGATTATTGTTGAATTGCAAATAAAAATTGGAAAAGAATTCCTGACATTATGGATATTTTAGTAAGATTAAATAATCAAACTGCTGGAAGGGACAAAATTATAAGGTTAGAATTTGCTGGAAAAATTTATTTTCATGAAATATATGTTTTGTTCATTAATAATTATCTCTATTTATTTTTTTTTTTATAGGTTATTTCAATATAGCAGTCGAGCTGGATGGTATTATACACCAAATACGAGTGGAACATCACATACTAGTGATGTTCTTAAAAGCTTAGAGTATACCTTCAGTTCATTCAGGAAATGTAAAAATTGTTAATTATTCATGAATAATTTTTTTTTCAACTATTGCATAATAAAATATTTTAATGTTTCAGTATTGCGATTGGGACGATGTGTTGATAGTATATATGGTGCTTTATCTACGATGAATTATCCAGAATTGGTAGTGAGAATTACATTGACACTATCAAAAATTACCAATGCATTATATTTGCTCGCTGATCATATGATATGGATTAGTAGAGTAGGATTATTTAGAGTTAATTTAGATAAGTGGAATTCAATTGCTAATAAATATTGGTTATTAACTATAATCATGAATTTAGTTAGAGATGTATATGAAATTAGCCAAATAATGAAACAAAATAATTCTCTACGTTTGTCACAATTTAATATATTATCAAAAAATTTTCGTTTCGATAAATATCGTACAATGTATCAAATATCAGAGCACAAAGATGTTTGGCTGGATACTATTAAAAATGGATGCGATTTATTTATTCCATTAACTGCTTTGGGACACACAAAACTGAGTCCTGGCATGGTTGGAATATTGGGATTAATTTCATCCACCATTGGAATCTATTGTTTAGTAGATCCCAGGGCGAAATTAAGTCCTGCATAATTGAATAATTGTATTATAAATTTAATTGTTTTTATTATTTTTTTTTTTTTTGTGGCGAGGGATAAAATTATATTACATTATTAAATATATTTCTACATTACTTTTATAAAAATTATATTAAAATAAATATTTTTCTACATCTATATATAGTAGAAATTATACTTGAATTATTTGTTTTGTTATAAAATCTTGATCTCTATTCCATAGAGCTTTACAAATAGAATTTAATTGCTGAGCACAATCAAAAATTTCTGGTCTTGTTGTTGATTTATTCACGTCAATTTTTAATACTTTAATTTTCCATTTATTTTCAAATTCCTTTATTTGTGATTCAGTTACTGCTGATGCTGACCATGGTTTATATTTCGTGCCAATCACAATATTTGCAGGCCTTTCTTTGATGTTACTCATGGAATTCATCAGATATGGAATGTCTGTGAAACTTGTCATGTCTTGAAAGGAAAATACTGAGCACACCGCATCAACTTTATCCTTACAGGTCTGAATATAATATCAATAAATAATATTAAATATCAACTAAATTCTCTAGTTCATACTCAATACTTATTTCTATACAATCGTTGATTGTAATTACTTACTGGCAATATATGATTATATTTTTTTATACTATTTTCTGAGGTATCCCAAAAATTTAATTTAAATAAAACAACTTTATCCCAAATTTTTACTGGCCAATAAATAATTGTTCTTCTTATTCCACTGATTTCAGAACAAATACGATGTTCATTGATAATACCAGAAAATCGTGCAATAAGAGATGTTTTACCAACTCCAGGTCTTCCTATCATGAATATTTTATAAGTAACTTCTTCAATAGATGATGGTACCGGAGGTCTCTCTAAAATACCTGAAAAATAAATTATAAAATTAATATTTCATACATCACCCAAGAGAATTCAAAGAAATATTTAAATTTACCATAAATTCTACGTTTCTTCAGTGAATGATCGTAGAAATGATGGAGCAATGATTCGCCCTCTGCAGAATTCAACCAATTCATGTTTATTGGTCCACTCATAATTGGAACAATATTATTTTACACATTTATTTTGCTGTCAAGTGTTTGTTGATTTTGGAGTGTGTACTTATGTCTACATGTATACAATGTAAAAGAAATGTAAGGGACTCCAATGTCAAAACAACGAAAAAAATTATACTGTTATCAATCCAGTGATACCAACGTAACATCAAGAATATAAATACCATTCATATATATAATACAAATTCCATGGAATTGTCGTTGGCATTGTCTATTATTATTACCATGATTACGTATCATTTGTGTACATTTGATTGATTGTTACACACAGGTTATATATGTTTCACAGGATTAAAGTTAATCGAACTGGTGAATCCGTTTAGTTAAGTTTGGAATTAAATATAAATTGAAACACATTTACACAATGGCAACTGTAGCTGTTAATGATAAATTATCAGAAGTATTGAAAATTTTTATATCACCAGATTACAATGTGGCATCAAAAACATATTTAGATCTTTTATTAAGCCATATAACAACACAAATGGTTTCATGTAAGAATTTCGTATTATTTTTTACTGATATTACTATAAATTAGACACTATCGTGTTTCATGATACAATGACGTGTTTAACCTAACATATGTATTATTTATCAAATTTAGATTGTGTTTAAAATTATTTTATATATTTCTTCTGTTGATGTTTCAGGTGATGACCAAAATAATGAGTCCCATGATTTATTGAAAAATTGGGTATTGGAAGCTTTAGAGCTTTGGAATAATGGAAAGAAACCTAATCAAGCTGTGATCGTATTCACTATAAAGCTCATTGGAATAATTGGAAGGAAAATAAATGATTTTAATGAGTGGGAACGTGAAGGAGTATTCGATAAATTACTTAATATTTTCAATCTTCGAAATGATGACATACCGGCTTCAGTTAAGATGGCATACACTTCAATGTTATTGGAAATTATTACGCATGAAAATGGAAGAAAATGGGTGATAAATTCAGGTATTTATGAATAAAAAAAATATAAACATGATTTCATTATTGAAACTATTGATTAATTTTTCAGGAGTTTGGAAAGATATTGTTAAATTTTCACAATTGAATCAAACAATGTATGTGACACGTGAAAGTCATAAGTTTATTTGTGATTTGCTCATCAAAGAAACGTTGAATACAAAATTTTGCCACGAAATTATTTCACTGATATGTGAACCAATAATCAATCATACATCTGAAGTACAAATTCACAAAGCACTCGAAGATCTTTATTTAGATCAGACAAAAGTTCTTTGTACAACATTAGATTTAATAACAAACATTTTTGAAAATACAGTATTTTTGAGTTTGGACAATACAATTCCGGACTTGATTGAAAATTTGATAAATTTAGAGGATCGTGTTAAAGCTCTATTTGAGGCTTGTATAAGTACACGATTTTTACAATTTGTTCACAAACTGTGGATTCTCATATTATTTTCCAAATTAAAATTAGGTCTGAAAGAAAATTCTGAAACAGTGGATGCAGAATATTTTGAGAAATTAATTAATACATTAGCATTTATACATTCGATTTTGCTTTCCAAAAAATATGTCATTGAATCGACAAAAACAAGTAAACTAGCATTGATATATTGGAAAAAGCTGCAAGGATTACAGCCATTCAAAAAATCCACTCCTTTAAAATTCGAACATCAAGGAATAGCATTAATGATAATACCTATGTTTGTTGGATTTCGACAAAATTCTTCACATCATGAATTCAAAGATATGTTTGTTGATAAAATATTCAGTCTAACGACTCAATCAGTTCAAAGATTGGTATATCATACAAGAGATGTAATATTAAAAAGTGATATACCTATTGAACCCATTGTTAAACATTCTATTGACATGATCTTGGATATTGTTGACATTCTGGATAGAGATGTTGCAGTTATAACTTTTCAAAGTATGTGCCACTTATTGAAAAATTATACACCAATAGAGAATCCAGAAGAAGCATCTAAATTCAATAATCATGAAACAAATGATCATCACCAACGAAAACTATGGAGGAAATCATTTCTAGCTGGTGATCCAATAGTCGAACATCCAACATTACTCTCAACTTTATTACACGGATTGGCAGTAATGACTGAAAAATTTCAATTTAAATGGCCCGACTGCGTTGAAACAATTTGCGTTCTTTCGCTTGCTAAAGAAATTTTAGATCACTCTGGGACATTACCGCATATATGCGTTAAAGCGTTGCGTTTGTCAAAATTGGCAATAGAAAATTTTATGCCACCAAATTTAGCTTTATTAGTGGCTTCCGAGAGTCACTCGGATAGTATTGAATCCACATTATTTAAACGTTTGCACGATCCAAATTGGGAAGTGCGTGATAGTGTGTTAGAAGTATTAAATACAATGGCGACTATTTCTGAAGCGAAATATCCCTCATTCCAGGATTTACTCTTAACCAATAATTTTATTCCAATAATTAATGATATTGCTATGACTGATGGGGAAACATATGTCCGAGCATCAGCATTAATATTTATTGCCACCACTGTACGTATAAATAAGCTCTGGGATCAAGAATTATCAAAATTAAATTTACCTCAAAAAATTATTAAATTATTTAATGAAGAGAGTGAAGCCATTGTTCGAAGAGAGACGGTTAACTTGATCAAAGAATTATATGTACACAGGAAATGGCCAAAGTCTATAATTGATACAATGTGCAATGCTATGACACAAGCTGCTATTATGGATCTTCATTGGGAGGTTAAAGTTTATGCCTTGGAATTTTGGCGTTATTTAATACAATCTCATTTTACCGATCAAGGAATGCTTGATGGAGAATTTCCAAGCATGACATTTTCCAAAGAGCATCGTAAAATTGTTACACTCAATGAAAGTGAAATAAAACGCCGGTTAAATAAAGCATTGGATGAAATGGCTAAACAAAATTGTCTCGGAGTTCTTTTAGCTACTCTCGACGACGAAAGTGACTTTGAGGTATCAAAGTCTGCTGCTAATATCATAAATAACCTTAAGAAATTTTTACTTAAATATAAATTAGATGAACCGATGCCAGAGCAAAATATTGCACCGAAAGATAGTGCTATCATTGATACATCTTATGTTAAACTCGAGCCTGAACCCTCGAAACCTGAGGTAAATCTTTCTATGAATGAAAAATCTGGCATTATTGATGATATTGTAGACACCGATGATACCAATTTATTGGCATCAATATATCAAAATACAATGAAAGTCAATGACGATAATACCAACAAAAAAAGTGAATCATTGATACGTGTATCGAATATAAAACGACAAGAATTTTTAAATAGAATTCTCAACACTGACATTGACAAGTATATTGAGGAACGAAGAAGATGGCTAAGTAATTACACAATATCATTTGATTCTGTTCTTGATGATATATTAACAACACATAATCAGACAGGAATAAATAGTATGGATTGTTATTAACTAATGATAAACTTAAAGTTGTCACATAAGATTCCTTGAGCATTGAATTATTTTTTTTTTTTTTTTGTATATTGAACTCTCTTTTCGGTTATACATCTTTACATACATATTTTTTATCTAATGACATTCATTTATTTACGCGTATTTTTCAATATTAACTCATAAATTAGCACACAATGAGGCCTCTAATAATAGTATTGCCACCAAAAAAGATATATAACTTGAAAAAACTTAATAGAAATTTAAAAAAAATTATAATTACAAAAACTTAATTATAGATTACGAAAATGAAATTATTATTAGACAATTGAGAAATATTTTTGTAACAATTTGTTGGATGTATTGAAAGATTTAACTGTAATAATTATACGAAAAATTGAAAAAATTTTAATTGAATAAGAAAAAAAAATGAGCACTTTATTATTGCGAAATTATTGAACTGTATCAACATCAGTCTTATTATCATCATTTGTATTTTCTGTTAAAATTGGAATATTTATTGGATCATCATTATTTTCATTTCCAAATGCCCACATTTTCAATGTCTCAAAATTTTTTCCAGCTGCACTTGATGAATTTCCAGCAACATTACTACTTTGATTTTCTTTCCATGCATTATTAATTTTTGGTTTTCTCAATTGTTTCATCACTGCTGTCATATTGCACGTAAGATATTTTTTCTTATTTAAACGTTTCTTTTTTAATTTTTTCTCTTTCATCAAAATTAAATCTTCACAGAGATCATTTGCAGATTTCTGAAAAAGCACATCTGTTTCAATATTTAAATTGCTATTATTAGTATTATTATCATTATGTTGATTTATTGTTGCCGGTATTGAAAATTGATGAGGACGTCTCAATGGTGGTGGATTCATGCGTATATTCATATTAGATTTTAGAATATTATTATCATTTGATTTTAAATTATTAATAATCAATGATGGATTTTCCTGATGGTCTTTATCAAATTGAGACTTGAGATTGGCCAATGGATGTTGAATTTTAATTATTGAATGCGATAATTCTTCTAATGTGTGTTGAGATATCTGATGATCGTGTAAAATATCCATATTAATTGTGTGAAAATCACAAACCACACATTTTTTAATAATGAATGAGGGTATTGTTGGTCTTGATGCAATTTTCTGTGGACTCTATTCTCAAAGCAATACATTAAACAATTAAAATATTGTATCATATACATTCATCAAATTTTTATTCATCAAAACAATTGAACATACCTTCATCTTTTCCTCACTAACTGCAGGAAAATCAGTGTCTTCAATTTTATTATTAACATCCATTTTGAAGCTGTGAAAATCAATAAATTTTATCTCCAACTAAAATATCACAATTTATCTATTAATATCACCCAGTTAAATATTATTATTAAGGTTAATATTCACAAACTACAAGTATTTATCATCAGATATTCGTCTTTTGTTATTAAATTCTTTCAAAATCCATTTTTTCTATGTAAAAATATACATATTGGGGGCAGCGCACTCTTCAAAAAAAAAGTTTCCCTAATCGACCGATAGATGTCCAATTTAAATGGCGCGCGCGGGAAATTTTCCAAATAAAATCTATTGCATACGTATACATATATATATATATATATATATATATACACATAATAACAGCGCCTGCGCACAACACGCCATGCGTACAATATTACTACTCTTTCTCTCTCTTTCTCTCAGTATTGTGTGTGTATATATATAGTGCGGACATTGGCGGGTATTAGCGGGAGAGGACGAGAGGTGGCTTCAGTAACTCACAGTTCGGCATACAATAATGTTAGTGTGGTGATTTAGTTCAATCAAATTGACTATTCAACAAAGTGTATTACCCATTAGTCTCATAATAAATATAATCTTCCACGTGTAAATACGTATTTTATAACCTCTAATCAATCATTAAAATAATTGATATAAAAGTTAAAAAATTTAAAGACAAATATACATATTAATTTGAATTAAACACAAATATAATAAATTTGTGATTTTTCACGTTTATGCCGGTGATTGCTGACAACATAGTCACCTTATTAATATGTCATATTATTTTCGAGATAAACCAAGATTTAGCGAAAAGCTTCGTGGCAAAATGGGCGATGAGCTATTTCAAGAATTGAAACAGCATTTAGACGACGACATAACGTTTGAGCCATCATCAAGAAGTACACGAGATCCATTTGAACGACATTCTAACTTTCCAAGAGTAAGTTTATAATACACAATTTAATAAATTGCCAATAATATTCATGAATATATTTATCAAACTATTTCAAGGATTTATAAAGTTATGTTGGCACATGATATATATATTTATTGCCTCATTATCATACCTGTGCTCATGTAGTCTAACACAGAAATGTGTTTTCAGTTCATATAAATATATATCTAATATATTTATATGTCATTGTAAAATTGGCATGCATTGATAATTTAATAGCCAAGTGGTAAATCGACATGCCAATCAATTTATAATATCATGAATAAAATATTTAAACATATAATCATTTGTATTATATCATAAAAATATAATTTATAAGTAAATATTTTATTTTTTTATCTTAAGACCTTATCATATTTTTATATAATTCTGTATGATTGATTATGTATTTTTGTAGATAATTATATTTTTGAAGGTAACTAATTTGAAAAATTTTTTCTTCATCTACCTAAATAGTTGGGGATAACAAGGACATGACTCATCCATCCCTAAGAGAAATTTTTGTTAGGTACCACTTAACTATTGTTTCTTTTTAGTATCTTCTACTGCAACATGAAATATATTGAGTCTGATTGCCGTGAAAATTCTTTAGTTAACAGGAAGTGTAATAGACAATTACTGCTATTTTATCTCTATTACACAAACCAAACATGGGCGCGATCATAAAAGAATAAAAGAATGTATCAATACATACATAATATATATTCTTATGGAGGAAGTTATTTTCTCACTATAGGTCACGTGGCTTTCACTGTTATGATAATTATATTCGTCTGAAGTATTGAAATTTCCGGACTGTCGTCTTGTCAAAAGTAATAGTTAATTTCCTGAATTTTATATTTTTAAAAAGAAGGAAAAATTTGTGAATGTAAGTTAATTCTATCTATAATTAGATATTTATCAATAGTTAATTGCAGTAAATAAAACCAAATATAGAAGCTCATCCTTTGTGTATACATTCATTGGACAATTTTTCCAAAGTGTGCTTTGACGAGACTATTGTACGCCATTAAATCTACCCCATCTGAATTAAACGCGCATCCCCAAATATCTCGAGGGGAAATTGGAGAAGGGCTACAGACAAAAAAAAAAAAATATATGGCTCGAATTAAATGAATTCGTCATGGCTCATCGATATTTCTCAATGCACATATGTATAAAATTTATCATACGATAAATAAAATATAAATGTCACGCACAAAATTGAGCTCATGCATATTTAAAAATTAAAAATAAATTACGGAAGTGTTTATGCCATGAAATTTAAAATGATTATTACAGAATAAAAATTCTTAACACGATCACTGCAGTTGAACGATCCGTAATTTTATATCCGTGTGGGCTTGTGACGCATACCTTTACGAAGACAATGATCTAATTTTATTAACACCAAAGTGTATCGTACTCGCGTTCACTCTTTCTCGCGGGGGCTGTTTCAAGAGTCCATTTGCCAACAGAAGAAAACAGCGGAGAATGTTCTCGGCGTCACAAGAGATCTCTCAAAATAACCGCCATTGATCCTCTCTCACTTCGTCTCTTATTCTTTCTCTATCCACAAGTATAATATCTCTCCTCTTCGTTTGCATCATTCCAGCGTATAAAGTTCGATTCAAAATATAATCTCCAAATCTTTATTCTGTATTTTATTCCCTCAATTATATACATTCACTCCACCGTGTAATTGTTATACAGAATAAAAAAATATATACAATACATACATCATTTATCATATAGTTTATATTATTCTTAAGAGATATTATATTTTGAAAGAAAAACATTTTTTCTTCTCACATTCTACATTTAGTTGTTTTCAAAGGGAAAAGCAATTTCCTATGGAAGTATAGGTGTCTATGTTGACCCAACCAACCAATATTGACTCAGAGATTGCTATATAAGTTATATACTTTCCTTCTATATACAGATATAACCGGCAGCAATCTCCGATGATATTCCTTTCTCCAAAATTCGACGGTTAATATTTTTTCTTAATTCTTTTTTTCATTTTCACCCTTATATTATAACTTTCACTTCAGCTCTTTCAATACATATTCCGATATTTATATATATCTGATGTTCTACTATTGATACTGCATATCTATACATATCTATTTACATACTGACAAATGTGGTGTTGCATTTCAAAGGGCAAATAAGCCGCGAGTATTTTTCATCACAGATAATTGATGGTATATTCTCAGTACGCGACTTGTATATTCCTCTTAGACATTTACTTCACGTTATTATCCCATTTAATTTTTTTTTCTCATCGCATAATGAGTTCAACAACCTTTTGACACAATTTATTGAAAGCTTCTATTTATCATCAAACCACCAGAAATAATTTAATTGAATTATAATTAATTTCTTGATAAAGTTTATATTTTTTTTTTTTTGTTTTCAATGAATAAAATATAGCTTTGAGTTATTCAACAAAACACCTTGACTAAGATAGCAATAAATTATAATAGGTGTGGCAAAATACAAACAATAATAAAAAGAATAAAAATCAATGGTTTCAAATCATGAATTAAATATTTGTACATAAAGAAATAAATTAAAATATTTCACACGATTTATTTTACTTGATGTAAAGCTACAAAAAAATTATAATGAAACTTTTATTATATTTTTTATTGAGATATCATAATGCCTATGTATATCTTCCAGCTAAATAATTAACCGATGTCTTCACAATTAGTAACTTGATGTTAATTCTAGCCTCTTCTGTCCCTATGTGTAAATATATACTTCGTTGTTAAACTTCGAGCTTAACATTCCATTCATGAGATATCTTTTTGACGCACTTTGTAATACCACTTGACTCATCCTATACATGTATTTAACTATTATGTAACATAAATAGTGCGAAGGTGAAGAGTGAAAAAAAAATTATAATATTCCTAGCCAATAAATTGAATTAATCAGGTCGGGAGTGTTAACATTAATTTCAATTTTTTTACCTTGAAAGACACACCCTGCATTTACCTGTTGTTATTAAATCTATAATGTCGATTTAAACATTAAATAACATAGAATGTCTTTAACATTTAGCGAACGGTATAAAATAAATAAATATATAACCGACCTACGAGTAGAAAGTTTCTTGCGAACGTCATAGGGAGATGAAAAAAAAATGAAAATAAAAAGGGAGAAAGAAACGCAGGACGATCGTATCAGTTAGACTATACAAGAACCTGTCTCACCTTTACGGTTTATTTCTCTCTCTCTCTCTCTCTCTCTCTCTCTCTCTCTCTCTCTCTCTCTCTCTCTCTCTCTCTCTCTCTCTCTCTCTCTCTCTCTCTCTCTCTCTCTCTCTCTGTCTCATACTTGTATGACGTCAGACAAAATGAAAGAGTATATTATATATATCTAGTTGCGTCGTAGGTTGTGCTGCAACAACTACTATACTACAGTTTGTTGTACACCTCTTGATACCTCGTGCGCTCCTGGTCATTCAATCGATCACCGTAGATCATCGATCGTCATTATATTGATGATTTTATTATCATCGAATGAAATTGAGTCACTATATATTTATATAAATAATACTGTTATTATTGTAATTGTTTCGAGAGTAAAATTATAATTTTCATAATGCTTTTTTTTTATATTGTGTATATTTAATTTTTTTTTTATTTTTTTTTTTTT
>JAQQBS010000004.1:4644073-4658022 GCA_030347275.1 Microctonus aethiopoides
TTACTTCCCAGAGATGGCACCACTTGAATAAGAATTTTTAAAAAAGTTATCATTTTTGGTAGAACTTTTTTTTTTTTTATTCATCATTCATTAAAACAGCTGAAAGATTATGCACATTGATTATACAAATTATGAGTTTATATTAATCTGAATGAATGAAATGTTAATAGAAAGTGAACGAGTCTTTATTTGAGAATTAATATCGCATAATTAACACTACAAATGTTTATTAAAATTACCTGATGATAATAACTTTAATTCATATTCAATTTTATATGAATTTTCTAATTATTTTATTTTTGTTCCTTTTTTTTTTTTTTTCCTTACTTTCATCATGGACGATATAATTAATATAACCAAGGTCAAAATCTCACATGTAATCTTGACAGTAGATCGGCTTTTATATAGAATATATTACTCGGTGATGGTGGCCAAGTGAATCGATAAGCTCTAGTTACCAGCACAAATGGGCCAGACAACTTACCAAGAAATTACGTGACTCAAAATAAACACTCTCACTATAATGCATAATTAATTTCCCCGTTAAAACCGCAAGCTCTTCCGGAAATTATTGCAGACATTTTTTTCAATTCAACCTGTCGTTGAAAATTATAAAACAAAATTTTTTCCCTTAATCAAAATAATAAATCCTGCTCTATATAATCACGAATTAAAATTACATTGCTGATTTTTACGATCCACTGCAGCAAAATCCTGCAATGCGCTCCTGTCAATTTAAATGCTGATGCTAACCTTCACAAGAAGTTGACCTCGTTTCCAAATTATATACATATATATATATGCAAGTGCACAATATTATAACTTGTTCCTTTATTCGTTGCTGAAGAACGATAAACCCGCCAACAATCGTTGTAAGAATTTGTGCCATTTGATTCACATTAAATTATTATGCAATATATATATATACAATATATTCATATCTCAACATCTCATATGAGTCGGAACTAGGTCATTATGCATGTATGTATGTGTATATGTACACGTGTATGTCATTAAATAATGTTTTTATTTTTATTCATGCAAGCAATTTATTCAGAAAAACAAAAATGTATAATATGTACTTCATGTTTAAATAAAAAAAACTAAACATGATGATGTGAAGATCTCAGATTTGATGGACACTTTTAATCAGCATGAGTGTAGGATGCACTTCCTATTTTTCATGTACATGAGTCTATTTATCTTTATGTATAAAATTTTGAATGGGCAAACACTCTTGAATTTTTTACCCATAGAATTCATTTGACGTAAAAAAGTATTAACAATCATCCAATGTTGAGGTGAAAAAAAAAATATTGTGTTTGCTATTTTCACAAGCTCACACGAGCATAATAAAAATAGAATCTCTCGTCACACGCCATTAAATAAAAAGACTTCGTGCGCGCATGTTCTTTTCAATTTTCGTTATTTATTCAGTGAGCCGAGTAGTATAAGTTACAATTATAAGATAAAAAAAAAAAAAACAAACAAATAAATCAGCGGTGTAATTTACGGAAGCTCATTGAGTAAATAAGCCTTTTTAGTATTATGAAACTTCATTGTACTCATTGTACTTTGGAATGGCGCCAAATGTTGTTGTGTGCACTGCTATTTAAACTCAAATTTGCTCACATATTCATATATCTGATTCCAATTCTAAATTATGAATTAATAAATAATTATATCGTCGAATACATGTGTATATTTGTTTAAATTATATTATTTTATAATTTACATTAATTATCAAGTGTGAATTAGTCATTGAAGGGCATTTAATTTCTCTCATTTATACAGAGAAAAATAAAAAAAAAAAAAAGATTTAAAAATATCAATTTAATTTATTATCTACGTGTAATAATTCACAATTTAACATCGCAAGTGATCATTAGCAAAACCGGTAAAGGAGTAACGGGCTTTCACGGGTAGGATATAGCTGTAGGTGGGACGAATCGACCAAGGGAATCGCTTTTACTATAAATGGTCGTACGATTGTGAATGGTATATGTTTTCGTTATTTATTTCTATATTTCTTTTCACTTTTAAATATCTTCCTCACTTCCCCTCATCTTATTAATTAAAAATTAACGATGCTGTCATATCAAACGTTTAGTATTAATATTAATTTCCAAAATATTTCGTATAATAACGAATAAAAAATTTCTAATTTAAAATAAAAATAATAATCAAATATCTGTAAAATTATTTTATTAAGAAATTTCTAGCTTTGTTAAAAATTTACGTAGATAAATATCGTGAGTTCTAGAAGGTGTGACAGGAACCCAAAAGAACTTTCTGGCATATTTCCGTACATTCTATACAGTTCTGTCCAAGTCATTGGCGCTTTTGCGCATTGATCACGTGGTACAACAGCGCCTCTACAACATTTCTATATCAGTACCTTACATATGACTCGGTCTGTCAGTATCTTCATTGACTTTATGTCGTGCTGTTATTTCCACTTTGAATCTTCAATTACAAACGTACATTTAATCCATCTCAATCATTGATACAATAATTAAAATATTAAAAATACTGGTGAATAATTAATTTTAATAATTAATTGTTTGTGTAAAATTAAATTATAAAATTAAATTGATAGTGATTACTTATTTCAAATTGATTATATAACGACTAAGAAGAGGAAGAGAGACAGGTGGAGGATTAGTTCATCATTATTTGTGAAAAATTCATCGAGCAGAGGCTGCAAATAAATAATCCTGCGAGAACGACACACACAGATTTTTCCGGTAATTTTCGAGACATATTGAAATATATAAGTGTGTTTGCAATTATAGATATATATCATTATTTATATATATATATATATATATTTCGTGTGCTTTCTGACATTAAAATAACAGTGAAAAGATTTTTAAATAAAAAAATAATTGAATGTAAATAATCTAACGCAAGCCAAACGTGACAATTGAGAGTGGCGTGTATAGTCCTTTTGAAAAAATTCCTTTTGCACGTGTAGCGCAAAGGTCACGTGCTCTACCATTTCAAATTATGGATTCGCCTGTCATCATGGACACTGCTTCCAAATTTGGCAGAAATCTGGACCCTGTAAGTGGTTTTTTTTTTTTTTCAATTCCCCTTTCGATATTCCCATTTTTATTTTTATTCTTCTTTTATTGTTTTCTCTCGAATATTCCACGTCCACAAAGCTTTTAAAATTGCTTTCCTCCAGATTATTTTGGTCGATGAACAATTCACGTTGACTCATTATTCATAAAACAATTTAAAAATGTCTTTTTTGTTATTGAAAATTATTATTAATATGTAAAATTGTTTTATTACTACAAAGTGTAAAATCTCGTGACTGGTATACATATACTGTGACACAAGTGTATATATACGTTTTGTTTTCTTCTTGTATATGCATAAACCGGACGTCCTTGTATTTGTACATTGTGTGTTTGAAATCTTTTGACCTCGGCGCAGGCGCCATCATCGATCAACCGTAGTCGTTTATCGAGGTCAAGAAAACGAGATTATTCGAGAGAATTTTCGCAGGAAAGGACATCACCCGTCTGCGAGACTTTGTCTTATGTTTATCATCTTGCCCTTCAATATAATATACAAACGATTGTTAAGTAGTACAGTAGTACAGTGTCTTTCTTGACCTTTAATTCTGTCAACTAATATATAACATTATTTATATTCTTCACTCTATCACAACAAACTATGTGATGTTGTTATTCCTCCAGAAAAGCGTGTTATTTTATAACAATTATGAATTTATTCACGTCGATATAAATTTATAATAAAAACTTTCTTTTCTCTTTATTGAAAATTTAATTTAATAAAATAATAATTTTATTGTTTCACTAACAATTCTGACTGCACGTTATTCCTGTATACATTTATATATTTTTATATATATTTTTCTCAAACATATTCTAACTTCTGAAAACACTCAGCCGTCGATTCTAATAATAACCACCCAAAAACTCGTGGTAAATGCTGCTCAGTCGTCGTCATCATCGTGTCTGCAAACGTATGTGGCTTCCAAAAAATAAGACCAATTAAATTATACTCACACTTGCATTGAATACTTGTTTATTTATTATTTATTATTTTTTGTTATTCAGCAAATTCTTCAGTGCTAATTCTGAAATCCATTTTGATAAATAAATCTTCTCGTTCTCGTTGATGACTCAATTGGATTATTATATTTTCTATTTTATTTTCATTTTATTCCTTTTTTTTTTTTCTGCATACATCACCTGAGTGGGAACTGATATCGCTTTGCTCCCTTTTGCTAAAACCGGTTTTTAACTAACTTCAATGCAGAGTTGTTGGTGCTATTTAATAGGAAATAAAAAAAAAAAGCCATTCTCTATTCCTGTAGGCGTCATAATAATTTTTTTCCAAAGCAATATCAAACTAGAAGAATATATTTCCTCTTCATGTTCAACTGATTTTGAATTAATTGACGTCGAGTGTTTTGTAGAGGAAGTGCAATAAATCGCTTTTTTTTTTTCTTTATTATATAGTGAAACATTTGCACTTGTACCAGGATGATACACACAGCTTATATAATATTTCTTTCAAGACATAGTTACTACAAAATTTCCATTGCTTGAAAATTCTAAACAGATTTAACGACTTCACAGTAAATAATATACCAAAGTATGTAATAATTCAGAATAATCGTTCTGTGTATGTACATTTACGTGGGATTATATATTAAAATTGCAATAAAATATTAATGTTGTTTATCGTTGGAATTAATAACATATTAATATATTGCATTAATCATTTTATAATAATCGCAAATTAAATTAATGATATTACATTGAGCAATTGATAATAAACAGTAGCTAAGAAATATGTAAACTAATTAATTAGGTGAATTGCATTTATTTTCACATATATATTTCAATGTATGTAATATATATAATCCATCCCACGCTATATCTTGACGTCACCGTAAAATATAATACTAAAGAAATCGAGATAATCATAAAAGGTAGGGTTCGTATTGGAATGTCGTTACAATATAGAGAAGTTTAATATTGTCGACTCATTCAAATATATATAAATATTATACATATGATTTTTATTTACTGTCTATTATTGTCCGGGAGTAACACGTGCTGTTTATATTATATATAGATAAATAATAAAATAAATAAAAATGGTATTTAAAATTTAATGTATAATGTTTTTCTATTTTTTATTTTATTTTTTTTTCTTCTGAGAAGTTTTACTCTTTTTCCCTCAAAATAGAAATTAATTATTTTTCGTGCAGGTGTTTGCAATCACACGTAGAAGGACATTATACACGTTCCTGATTCGAATACGTAATGGTTCGATGAATCATGCTTAATTTACCGATTTAAGAATCATTAATCACACATATGTACACAAGATATATTTCTCAATGTATGTATATCATTGTATTTTTTTAATGAACACTGTTGATGGAATTTAAAATGTAAGCTCAATGGTATATGCATAAATTATTTAGAAATATATTTTCATTGTGATATAAATTTAATATAAAAATCATTTCAATTAGTAAAATGAAAAATTAATTGAAAATTGGTTATTGAAATTATTACCGTCTCGTTTTTTTTTATCAGTTCTCGATATATTAATAATTTCAATACATATACACGTCACTCTTGCTGTGTATGGTAATTATTTGGGTGTGTTGTGTACTTGTGAGTCTTATCGCAGTTGTTACAGCTTTCGATTTTTATTTTTATTTCTTTTATTCACAGTACACGTATTCCTACATTGAATGATTGTAATTTCTGTTTTACTTTATACCTTCACGTTAAATTAAATATCCAATAATTTGGATGGGAAATAAAATTAATGGGTAATATCATTCATAGTGCAAAGATAAATCTCGAAGTTTTACATGTAGGCGTTGAAAAATTTATTTTAAAAAAAATTACATTACCTACAAATGTTAATACCATTAAATGATTTGGATGCTGCAACGCAATGATAAATTCACAAACAAAGAAATATACATATTCTCTAAGTATAGAGATGTACATGATTCATATTTAGTTGAGTTGTTGCTGCAAACTCACACAATAATATGTATACTTAAAAAAATAACTTTGAGACATCTTTAAATGGATACGAAAAACAAAATTTAAATTCTCAACTTAACTTTTATGTTTAAACATATACTACATCAGTTGGATCTAAGATAATACTTAGAGAATTTCTACAAACTCTATGAAAATAAATTTGTAAATAAAAAAATATCTTGATGTGACAAGAAATATTCAAATTTTTTTTTTCTTCATGACGTCGTTGAAGTTATGTATTCGAGGTCGTGACAACATTGAGACGTATCGCCTACGCATGTATACGAATAAACACGACGCAGTCATTCTCATAACTCCTATACTTCATTCTAAACAATAACGAAAAAAATTAAAATCATATACATAATAAATAATTATTACTAAATTAATTTTATAGAAAAAAAAAAAAAAAAAAATTAGAATGAACTTTTTATTAAATAATTACATTTCTGTTCGCAGGGATTTCCATTTGATGATCAAGGTTTTGGTCGACTTGGCGACATCAGATCTCAACTAGACAATTTGGCATCTCGACATCCAGAGTTTGCCGATCATCTTTTGGGCCCCCCTTGGGGCGACGTACCACTTCACGGTACATTACGCAATAAAAGACGCGGCTCCGGTAGCGGTAATTCACATCAGGGTCATCCAGACGAAGACGCACGCAGTCAAGCAAGTGGTAGCAGCGCAGCTAGTGCAGCGAGCGGTGCAAGTGGTGTTAGTTCCCACGGTGAACCAGAACAAATGTACCATCATCATCAGAATATACCCAATAACATTCCACAATACGGTTTGCGTAATACAATGGACATTGGCCAACATCATCACAATATGGATAATGCTGAAAAAATTAATCGTGAACAACGTTCTGCATCAGCACCACCAGAAAATCGTCAACAAATTAAAGAAGAGGTAAATCAACAATACCAACCATCACAGAGAAACCAACGATTTATTTCTAGAGTAGATATTACACCACAATTTAATCAACAGACTGATGAAAAGAGATCCATGCCAAAGCCGCAACAACAACCGACAATGTCACAGCAGCAACAGCAGCAACAGTCAAATGTTCGACACATCCCAATATTTGTTGAGGGACGAGACGAACCGGTTATTCCTAAAAATATAGATGAGCCAACAATATCGGCTAGACAACAATCACCATCCGGTTTTTATTCAACGCAATTTGATGATACACCATCAAAATTTTCGACACCACCTCATTTTCAACGTCCATCTACATTTAATCAACATTTTGGTAATAGACACAGAGATTGGTCGCCACATTTTCAAGATTCATTTACCGATGTATTTGATCATCCGAGTGTGCGTAGAACAAGTCAACCAACTCAGTCAGCACCATTCAGACAAAGCCGTCAACAACATCATCATCAGCAGCAGCAACCGCCGCCACAACCGCCATCATCATCATCACCACCACAGCAGCAATTTGAAAAACGTCCACCACATAATGAGTATACATACTGCAATCCACAAATGGGACAATCTCAATCAGCAGTTCCTGAAAAACAAGAGGCGCCACAAGAACAACCCAAACGTACAATTTTTATACCAAAAGATCCATTAGAAAAAGTTGATATTATTCAAAAAGAAGTTGATTCATTGACTGAACAAATAAAATTGTGGAATGGTAATTCAAAAGCAGACAAACAATATATTTATCTTGATGAAATGTTGACACGAGAGTTAATTAAATTAGATGATATTGAGACTGAAGGTAAAGATAATGTTAGGCAAGCAAGAAAAAATACTATTAAGAGTATACAAAATTCAATTAGTTTATTGGAATCAAAAGTTACATCATCAGCGCAATCAACCGTTGAATCACAATCGACTGATGAGCAACAAATAACTGGTCAAGTTGAAACGAAAGAAATGGAGAATAATCTTCCTGTGTCTGAAGCAAGTGAACAGGTGAATAAAACAGAAGCTATACCTTTACCGGCGTTGCCATCGTCACCAACCAAAGAATCGGCTGAGAATATTGAAAATGTGGAAGGCAAACAAACAACTGCCACTTGCAGTAATGATACAATGCAACTTGTTGAACCTCAAACTTCACAAACTGAAGTTGCACCTGCAGTAATGGAAGTTGAACAGAATAATTCTGTTGATATTGTGACGCCTCAAAATACCCAGGAATCTAACCAAAATCAATCCGAGACTGTAGAAACGACCGATAAGGAGGAGACTAATGCGACTTCGAAAAATGGAAAATCTCCAAAGAAATTGAGAAAAACGAAAAAACAACCACCAATTTCAAAAGAACCAATTCCATTGCCGGCAGCGGAAAATAATTGTTTGAATGTAAAGTAAAATAGAAAAGAGAACTTTCACGGCAAATTATTGAGAATTTTATTTTTAATTCAATTATGTTAGGGATGAATATATTCCCATACCATGTGAAGCTATATTTATTTCTAATCAGTGCCGTCATTCATGTTCAACTATATTTGTATGTATAATTATTATAAGGCAGTAAAAAATTTTCATGGCACTGCAATTGAATTTTTTTCCTTTCTGTAAATTAATTTATATGACTCCAACTATCACAAAATATTAATAGTTATATTCATTTTTGTTTATCATAAGAAGAAAAAAGTACTCTTTGTGCTCTTATCTATTTGGAATTCTTTTCATCCCACACTTGTAACTTGAAATAAATTTATTGCCACATACGGCAAACAGAAAATTCTATTATATTATATCCATACATATTTCATTTATATAATAATAATTATTGTTATAATTGTTTCATGTTCAATTAATTATTGATTTTCTCCTTTTTTTTTTTCTTTGTAAAGTCATCGGTAGTGAACAAGCGTGTCATAAAAAATAGTGTTAATAAATACTTTTTACTTAGAAAATACGAAATTACTTAAAATTTTATAATTGCAAGGCTATTTTATTCATTCTTTTTCCATTAATTCAAAGTGAATAACACGATCATATTTATCTCACGTGGAATTTCAATGACACATACAGACACTCGTGCTATAAAAGCAGCCGGTACATTATAACAAGAACATTATGATGAATTATATGTCTGCCAGGTCATCAAAGCTAAGTATTACTACTTGAGTTTAATTTTATAACTTTTTTCTGCAATATTTTATAAGATACTTTTATCATTTGGTCTCTGTGTTCAGTAAATATTACGCTTTTATGTACCACTGGGTCACAATCCCAATTATAATGATTATGATTATAATCATTATTACAATCATATATCGTCCTTTATTCCGAATGTGATTCAAATATTACAAACACATCAAGATTTAATGTATAACTCTTTCTTTAATGTACGTGCTTATCGTTTCAACTTTTCATATCAAGGTAAAATACAAAAGAATCATTCTATGGAAAAAAATATACTTGACATTCCCATGCATGGTTCATTTGTGTTGTATAAATCATGAAAACTCATGTACAAAAATATCTCATCAACCTTTCCCTAGTCCCAGCACGTCCGTATTCTCTAATGGTTATTACTTTCCGTATAATTGCTTGAAGAAAATGTGTAAAAAACATCAGTATTTTTTTTTAGCTTGTTGGCGAAAACATTCTGTATACTTTATAATAAACTGGCAACTATGACTCGCATGTGAGCCAGAAGGAAAAACAACTGTGCAAATAAATATTGTTTTTAAACGCAAGAAGTTGACTGGCATCGAGAACTCAGTTATTCTTTCTACGTTACAATGAACAATGAGAGGTTCGTTGCCATTAAAACATACGACTAACATCTGATGAACCATCATATAAAAATATCCAATTGCTCTTTGATAATAGCTATATTAATAATATTGAATTTTTTTTTTTGTTCAGTTGAATTTGCCACTTTTTTTTCGGATTAAAATTACGTAAACTTTGAAGACATCTCGAATTTCAATTTGATCTGACAGCTATGTTGTTTAAAGTAATTCGAGTATATTTATTAAAATACTCGAGAGTTCCTTCTTGAAATTTCATCACTCTTATTTTTATTTATTTTTTATTTGTACAGAAAGTGTTAGTGCGTGTAAAGTTCAAGTAGCAACAGCGAATTGGCATCGAACGATCGAGTGTGACGTTTATAAATAGGTGTACGCTGGTAGGGATTGCGATGAAATATTTTTGCGACGCAAGTACTGAAGCACAAAATGGTCTTGGGGAAATCCCCGGTGACAAGTCGGATAAATATTACTGTGACTTGCAAAATCGTTTAATAAAAAATAAATTACGACTTTATTTTATAATTCAAAGCATCGACAATTGTTGTGCAGTATTGTCGTTTGATATTGAAATATTGATAAGCATCATGCAATGAGAAAACATTTGTCCAGCAATTTGATTAATAAGGAACTCTTTTACGTTCTGTAAATGGAACGGCTTTGTGTTTTTTCATCTCAAAATCATCGTGATTATCTTCAAAGCATATTAAACAATATAAATCACCAGTACAACCTGTACACTGTACTAAATCTTTTGTCTGTTCACACATAACACATGAGAAATCATCATCCGAATTCTCCTTTGATGCCTCGATTTCCATTTCTTCCAATTCTTCATCGTCATATTTAGCCTCTAAAGCAGCTTCTGCAATAGCTTTTTCAATTATTTTTTTTGTTACTGCCTCCTCATCACAATCATCGTCAGAAGTCATTGATGACATTGGTGGATTGATTCCTTTTAATTGATTTAATCGTTCTTCTATATCACCAGTTGAATCATTAGTCGACGACAATTCCAAAGTTTCCAAATATTGCCTGATTAAATCCTCTGACTTCTCTTGATCTGATCTTCTATCTACACGACGAATCTAAAAATATTATTTATTATTCATTTAAAATCTAATCGTGGATCAATTGGAGAAATATATTGAATTACTTCTGTGGGCTGAACTTGATCTGGATCTTGATCTTTCAATAAAGCTAATCTTCTGCGGATTTCTTCAGTGGTCGGAGGTGGTGGTCGTTTATCTTCATCTTTTAATTTTCTCAAACGATCAACAATTGCCTGATCTGCTGGATCTAAACCAGCTTTAAATTTATCCCAACGTCCCTGTTTATATATTACTATTGGTGGTTTTACTGGATTATCTAGGGCATTTATCCTAAAATATAAATTAATCATTATGTAAGCATTTAATTTTCAGCTTGAGTCAATGTACGAGGAGAATGTTTGTTTCATTACTGAATAAACAAATTTTGCCTACTTGTGTTCAATGTCTACAGGAGCCATTGGCGTATTACATGTTTCTGTCAATGGTGATTCATTGGTTGATGGATTTTCAGAGCTGTTTCGTGAATTCGACATTAGTTTATTGTAGCAAGGACCACAGACTTTTTTTACAGTATCATCAGACAATTGACATTTATATTTAAGACATTTGCTGCAGTATGAAAAACCACAATTAGGACATCCATTCTAAAATATTCCATTACACCATTTTAATTTATAGTTTTATTAATGACAATGAAATATACATTATTTTGACATTTATTTCTTAACCTAACCTATATAATAACAATTGAATTGCAAAATCCTTACCTCTCGTGTGAAAAAGGAAAACTTTGACTGGCATGTATTGCATGACATTTTAACGAATATTATTCTGTAAGATTTTATGAACTAAAATATTAAAAGAACATTTTTCTACGTTATTATTCGTTTTATTAGTTTATATGACAGTCACAATAATTGCGCATAAGAAATTTTTATATTTATTTACTGTTTTACCGACTGCATAATCATCAACATCGTAATAAGACAAAAGAAATTTAAATTTTTCAAAAGTATTTTATAATTAACAAAAACTAACACCAAAATGTTCACTCACGCTATGAAATCAATATCAGCTGCAAAATATTCAACATACGACAATAGTAATGGTAATTTATGAATATCAATAGTAATTTTTTTAGCTACTTCAACATCAACAAAAAAATTGACCAGAAAATTTTTTCAGCTATGAAGAATATTTTGATTGCAATATTAAATGTTGATCTATGGATTTTATTGACCTTTGGGCGATGCTTAAGAAAAGCAATTAGGATTTTAAAACCTATTTTCGAAGCACTATTTATAATGAGTATAGGAGCAGGTTTATTGTTGGTTTATGGTTTGATATACATGCCAGATAATTATGACTATTTAAATAATAAATCGAAATCTTCAAAAGTGGAAATTATGGCAATTACCGACGTCTCAAATTCTGATGAAACTTTTGTTGAGAGAGAACTTATTCGTTTGAGAAATAAAGCTCTAAGCCTTGAGATATCTCTACATAAAATGAATTCACAATTACATATGGCTTGCAAACATGTGAAATATATTGATGACAATTTACCAGATTTCGCATCTGAAGCTGCTGGTGGATCAGTAATTGGTACGCCAGATACAGAACCATATTTTGAATCGAAACAAATTCAGGCAACAATTTTTGGAATTCCTATATGGAAACCAAATTATTTTACACCACGAAAAATTATTCAGGTAATTTGTTTGTTGAAATATTCATTGATTTATCTAATTTGAAATTAGTATTATTTTTTTAGCCATGGACACAAGCTGGAGAATGTTGGGCATTTCATGGTGCAAATGGTAATATTGAAATTGAATTAGCACATTTGGCTCTATTAGACCGAGTAACTTTGGAACATATTCCCGTATCGATATCATTAACCGGTTCCATTGATTCTGCACCAAAAGATTTTCGTGTACTAGGAAAATTTCGTGATAAGTATTTATTACTTGACACATTCATGTATAATCAGAATGGTGCCGTATCACAAACATTTCAATTAACAGTAAGTATATGAAATGAAAAATATGATAATACTTTATGATGAGTGTCAGATAAAATAATGTTGTATAATTATATTTTTTAGAATGATGAAATGAAGAAAGTACCATTGAAAATAATAATGCTTCAAATATTCAGCAATTGGGGAAATCCGGAATACACATGTATTTATCGCTTTAAAGTCCACGGGAAAATTTATGATCACTACAGCGATTCCCTATCATCACAAGCATCGAATAAACACGATGAATGAAAATAAAATATTATTAAACACAAATTGATAATGAAAAATATTTGTTGATGTCTTCATCGCAATTTATTATAACAATCGCTGTACAAAATAAATAGCGTAGATTTTATTACACAGTCAGGATAAATGAACATTTACGTCCACTTATCGGCTGCTGAACCACCCCAGTTTTGGGCAACAGGTTGAGCTGGTGCTGGAGCACTTGTTGCAGACCAGTCGTCTTGTACTTGTGTAGCCCAATCACCAGTTGTTGCAAATGGAGCTGCTGATGAAGCAGCAGCAGGTTGGACAGCAGCAGCAGCAGCTGGAGCTACATCATCAGCCCAATTTTCAGTCGTTGCACCCACAGTATCAACTTCATTACCCCAACCAGGTTCAGTAATAGTTGGCTCGGCTGGAGCAAATTCTTTTGGTGGTGGTGGAGCAATTTCTTTAGCTGCTTGTTCTTCTTTTTCAGCCTAAATTAAATATAATTAAATTTTTAACAATCATCAAATATTGAATAAAAAAATTATATTGTTGATAATTTATATTCAGAAAAGATTAAGCCATAATAATCAACAAGGTTGTTTTAGAAATAATTTTATCATCATTTGTATAATTGTCAATTTAAAGAAAAGAAAATATAGAATAAGAACATACCTCTTCTGGATCACGGTAGAAGAAGAGATCGACAACGACATCCCATTTCAATTCTCGTGGAATTGATCCGCGAAGACGAAGAACTTCACGGGCAAGGAGCCACCACATCAGCCCAATTGAATGAATATTTTTGTTGTTGCAAGGAATAGCGATGTCCACGAATCGAAGTGGCGAATCAGTATTGCAAAAT
>JAQQBS010000004.1:4668361-4706368 GCA_030347275.1 Microctonus aethiopoides
TTGCAGACCAGTCATCTTGTACTTGTGTCGCCCAATCACCAGTTGTTGCAAATGATGCTGCTGGTGTAGCAGCAACAGTTGGGATAGCAGTAGCAGCTGGAGCAACATCATCAGCCCAATTTTCTGTCGTTGCTCCCACAGTATCAACTTCATTACCCCAACCAGCTTCAGTAGTTGGCTCGACTGCAGCAAATTCTTTTGGTGGTGGTGGAGCAATTTCTTTAGCTGCTTGTTCTTCTTTTTCAGCCTAAATTAAATATAATATATTTTTAATAACCATTAAATATTGAATGAAAAAATATATATTCAGCAAAGATTAAGCCATAATAATCAACAAGGTTGTTTTAAAAATAATTTTATCATTTGCATAATTCTCAATTTAAAGAAAATAAAATATAGAATGAAAATATACCTCTTCTGGATCACGGTAGAAGAAGAGATCGACAACGACATCCCATTTTAATTCACGTGGGATTGATCCGCGAAGACGGAGAACTTCCCGGGCAAGAAGCCACCACATCAAACCAATTGAATGAATATTTTTGTTGTTGCAAGGAATAGCGATGTCCACGAATCGAAGTGGCGAATCAGTATTGCAAAATGCAATAACCGGGATATTGACGTAGCTGGCTTCCGTTATCGGTTGGTGATCCGTCAACGGATCCGTCACAATCAACAGGCGTGGTTCTCGGAACGCAGCCTGGAATAATTTAGTTCATTTGTTTAATTAATAAAAATTCTCATCATCGATTATTAATTAAAATTCCATTAATTTATAAATCATTTTCAGCAAAGATTAAGCCATATAAAATCAACATTTATTCATTCAGATAATATTTGTCATCATTTTATCATTGAAAAAATTAGAATTATTAAAAATGATCATTAAAATTAATATACCTGAATCTGGTTTGTAAACGCTCCAGGAGTGAAGCGACCGGCAATTGGTGTGGCACCGGTATAAGCGGCGAATTTTAGGACCGCACGCTGTCCATGGGGACGAGAACTGATGACGAACACCTCGCTGGGATGTTCAATGGCTACTATCGCTCGAGCAGCCAAAAGTATCTTCTCATACGTCCGACGAAGATTTATGATATTAACACCAGCGCCTAGAACATTTTAACGAATTCTCTATGAATGATTTCGTTTATTTTAAATTAATAATAAAATGTTTAATAAATGGATGCATACCATCTGCACGGCGTTTATATATGTATTGTTCCATTTGGTAGTTTACGTTTCCGCTACCCAAATGGCTGCATGCAGCCAACATTTTTGTAACATCATCCTCTTTGAGGGATAATACGTCCAATCCTCCAGACATATTTCTATTGTGGTTTATTTTCACCTAATATCAACATTATCATATTATTTCTTAATTGACATAATATTCGAAATTGAATTAATGAAATGCACGTGGGTAACAACTTAAATTTAGATATATGAGAACTACAAATGTATATTACCTGTGCGACGACCGGAAGCAGAGTGAGAACGTGTAAGATGGATTATGTCCCCGGCACATCACTGGGTTATATATTATATTTCCGTTTGTATCAGGATCTACTTGCAACGCTGGCGCCAATGGTTGGTACTTTGCCCAGTTGAAGAAGCTCGGTATCAGCATCGGAAGTTTTTACCAGCAATAGCATTTGGTGCACTCCACAAATGGCTATGCAGGGATTTACATGAGAATGCACTAGGTGCACGATCGGTGCGCGCACTTGATTAATGGGGAACTAATTCAGAGCTATCGAAATTATGATCCATTTGTCTAATTGCATTGAGAAAATACGATACGCGCCTACCTCATTAGCCAAGTGCGCGCACCGATCGTGCATTCTCATGTAAATCCCTGTATAGCCTTTGGTGGAGTGCACCAAATGCTATTGGGATCCGTCAAATGGACATATGACATCTGGTGGCAACTCATGTTATTAGGATAGGAAGCAGTTTCACTTCAAAAATTATATTTCTCGGTTGGTCGGTCGGCCGAGTGGTAAAGATAAAAGTTTGCCACCCGGACGGCTCGGGTTCGAATCCTGGCAGAGCGAGATATTTTTCTGGGAGAAAAATATATCCTCGTAGGACCAACTGTTTTCAGGTGTACCTATTGTGGGTTTTTCTGCAGTTTCGCCCCACAATCTAGAGCGAATGCGGGTACTTTATAAAAGTCGGATGCAGCCGCAAAAAGCTGTGGTTGATTGGAAAAGAAAGGATAAAGTAATAAATAGCAAATTAGAAACTTAAAGTTCTCATAATCATACATGAAATAGCAATATCAACAAAATGCAACGGGAATCAGTATTGCAAAAAGCAATAACTGGTATGTTCACGTAACTTGCCTCTGTGATTGGTTGGTGATCCGTAAATGGATCCGTCACAATCAATAGACGAGGCTCACGAAATGCAACCTAGATTTGATTTGTGAACGCTCCGGTATAAGCAGCGAATTTCAGGACCGTCCGCTGACCATGGGGACTCGAGCTTATCACGAACACCTCGCTAGGGTGTTCAATGGCTACTATAGCTCGAGCAGCCAAAAGAATCTTCTCGTATGTCCGACGAAGATTAATGATGTTGACGCCAGTGCTTTGCACAGCATTTGTAAATATACTGTTCCATTTGATAGTTTACATTACCACTACCCAAATGACTGCATGCTTCTAACCATGGAGAATAGAGAGTCTCTATTCTCCATGCTTCTAACATTATCGTAAAGTCATTCCTTTCAGGAACAACACATCCAAGCAACCACACATTTTTTTTGTTGTGGTTTATTTCTACGAATTAATAACTACGTATAAATATTTATTGCCCAATGCACTAATCACAATTGTTTCTTGGATTAGCAAATTACACGTGTGTACAAATTTGAATTCAAAAATGAGAAGGCCACAGATGTAATAGCACATTACCGGAAGTAATCAACTCCCAAAGTCGATTGCAGCGCACTCTACATGTATATTTTTGGTATGTATTAGCCATGGAGAATAGAGACTTTCTTCATGGTATTAGCCATAGTTAATGCATGATATATATCAGCAATGTGAAAATCGCCAGTTAATATAGTCTTGACTCTATATGTATGATGATGTGATATGTGCAGTGGTATTTTCACGTTGCACTTTATTATTTATTTTTCCTGTGCGGTGTGAATAATCTAAGTAAAATTACTTTCATTGTTTCAATATTAAATTTTTATATTAAGCATAATAATAAATTTGTTTTCATATAAACATTATTTTATAAAAATAACGATACAAAGTTTTGTTACTACAACACACGAAAACGTTTTTGCATCATTACGAGAGGAAGCATCAAGTTCAACATTTGTGTGATTTGTTTACCAGCATCAAACGCATTTTCCTCAATTACTACATAATATTACAATTTAATAATAAAAAAAAATTATAATTCATACAATAGATAAATAAATTGAAAAATAATACAAACGAGTGTTTGTACACAATCGGCCTTGTGTAACCTCGCGCATTCCGTAATACAGTTTATATTTGTTAATTTCTTTTTTTTTTTTATCTGTGAAAATTTTTGTCGAATATAACCTCAAAAAAACAGAAAGGGAAATAATTATTACTTTATTATCCATGTCGTTTAATGTATAACAGAATATTCGTGAATTTCTATCAACTAATGTGTAAGTTTTATCATCAAATTATTTATTTTTATGAATATTTATATATTTATACTTATTTCATTGTTAATATCATTATTATTATTATTATTATTATTATTATTTCATAATTATTTATGAATTTGATTTTAGGTGACGAGGTAGAAGGAGAATATTCATAAGATACGAATATTTTATTTCAGATTAATTTTATAATTGGGAAAGAGAAAAGAACGAACAATGTGGTCATCACAGAGCAACAATTCCACTGGTAATGCTACGGCATCAGCACAAAATCTTCGTGTACTTGGTATGACATCGCCAGTAAGTGTAGCTGAGCCAAAGCCAAGTGATATAATAAGAACAAATGAATTGAGAGAATCATTAAAACCATACAATGTTTTTGAATCTGAGGAAGAATTAAATCATCGAATGGAAATATTGAGGTAGCTAATTTTTTCATTTATCATCAATTAATATTTTTTGGATTTTTTAATGATGAAAAAAATTGTAATTTGTTATTTCAGCAAATTGAATGCTTTGGTTAAACAATGGATTAAGGATACAAGTATTGCTAGGCACATGCCACCAAGTGCTGCTGACACTGTCGGTGGTAAAATATATATTTTTGGCTCCTATAGGTTAGGTGTACATCATAAAGGAGCTGATATTGATGCTTTATGTGTTGTACCACGTCATATATACAGATCAGATTACTTCACATCATTCTTTGATTTACTTAAGCAACAACCAGAGGTTACAGATTTACGGGTATGATTTAAATAAATTTATTTAGAATAAAAAAACATTTGTTAGTTTTGAATAATGGATAAGTTATTTAATTTTTGGTTTTGTCTTATTTGCAGGCGGTAGAGAAAGCCTTTGTACCAGTAATAAAAATGAAATTTGATAATATAGAAATTGATATGCTATTCGCTAAATTAGCATTGAAAGAAATACCGGATACAATGGTAAGTTTATTTATTTATTTGATTTTTTTTTTTTTGGTAATAAACGATTTCCGATTCAGTTGCATTTATGGAAATTAGTTTGTGTCGTATCACGATTCCTAAATATTGAAAATAAATTATAATTTTATTTTATTTAGGATTTAAAAGATGACATGTTGTTGAAAAACCTGGATCAAAAATGTGTGAGAAGTCTCAATGGTTGTCGAGTGACTGATGAAATCTTGCGACTCGTTCCTAATATTGAAAATTTCAGATTAGCTTTAAGAGCAATCAAGTTATGGGCGAAAAGTGAGTTAATATCGATCAAAATAATTAAATATATTCCAAAATATTAGCAATATTACAAAGTGTTTAATTTTTATTTTTGCTTTTTTGCTTTTACAGAGCATGGGATTTATAGTAATGTTCTTGGATATCTTGGTGGTGTATCATGGGCAATGCTCGTTGCGAGAATATGTCAATTGTATCCAAATGCCGTTGCGGCAACGCTAATTGAAAAATTTTTTCTTGTATATTCGAGATGGAGGTGGCCACATCCAGTTCTACTAAAACAACCTGATAACGTTAATCTTGGTTTTCCCGTTTGGGATCCACGAGTAAGTTAATTTTAAAAATAAAAATTACAATTAATTTAATTTTATAAATCTTTTAATTTTATCTATTTATTTTTTATTATAGGTTAACGCATTGGATCGTTTTCACTTGATGCCTATTATAACACCGGCATATCCACAACAAAATTCGACATTTAATGTCTCCATATCAACGCGAACAATAATGCAAGAGGCATTTGAAACTGGTTTAGCAATTACCGAAGAAATAATAATGGGAAAAGCAACGTGGGATAAATTATTTGAGCCACCAAACTTTTTTAGTAAATACAAACATTATATTGTGCTACTTGCAAGTAGTGCAACATCCGAAGATCAACTTGAATGGTGTGGACTTGTTGAATCGAATATACGACATTTAACAGGTAACAGTAATTAGTTCTATTTTTTTTTATACAGTTTTATTATCCAATAATCAAAGATCAAATAATTTTTTATTTGTTCTTTTTTCCTCGTTGATGAAATTTTAATTTCAATGAGTTTCAGTTTTTTTTTTTTTGTTATCGTATTTGTGTATTGTTTTTTTTCTGGGACGATTGTAATTCTAATATTCTACGGATGCCAAATTGGCGAAATCCTAATAATTTCTCACAGGTGCACTAGAGCGGAATTCGTTTATAACATTGGCCCATGTTAATCCAGAAGTTTTTCCACCATTAAATCCAGATGAGGGGCGCAATTGTATCATGTGGTTTGTCGGTTTGCTTTTTGCTAAAAGCAAAAGTATTAATATCGATCTTACTTATGATATCAAAGCTTTTGTTGAGACAAGTAAGATTTAATATTCAATAAATATTAAATAATGTATTATAATTAAGGAATATTAATAATTAATATTCAATATTATATGAAATTTCAGTCGAAAAGAAAGCAGAAGAATCAAACATGTGGAAAGAAGGCATGTGGATAGAAGTAAAACACGTTAAACGAAAGGATCTGAGTAATTATTTAGCACCACGATTGCTCAAACGCGAACGAAAAGTGAGTAAACTTATTAATCAATTTTATTTTTCATTTTTTTAAATATAATAAATGCTTAATGTTTATTATGTGTCCAAGATTTCTGCGGGCAGTCATCGAAATGGGTCTCTGGGTGGAAATGGAAACACAGAAAGTATATCACCAAAAAGTCAAACTGATCCTGCCAATAGAAAACGACGTTCTGATCAATCTGCAACTACTGAATCAAAGAAACCTCGTGTTCAAGACGGCGAACAACTTATAACTCAGGTATAATTGAGTATATTCAATGTATCATATTAATAATTAATAATTAATCTGAATAAGTAACGTATTATATTAAATATTAATTTTATAATTTTGACTGTAAATATTATTTTGTTATTTTATTTAGGGAGAGGATGGTTCACTGGTAGTAGAGGGATGCGGCGAAGACAGCAATTCAGAATTCAATCTAGATGAATATAAACAAAATATAACAGCTGGGAAGGACGTAAGAGATTGTTAATGATTAATAATTATTGTGATATAATATATTATTCCTATGAAAATGTCTCAGGAAACGCCAAGTGGTGGAACTACTACAACTAATGCAGTCGTTCAAGAAGGGTTCGTATGCACTTGACCACAGCACGACGATTTTCATAAGGATCATCAATCTTTGAATCCACGTCCAGGTTATTTAGATTATAAGCCAATTTCAAGCCACTATCCACTGCCCACATTATAAATTTCCTAATTAAATTCGCGGTGGTTGACTGGATGTATGAATTCGTATTTGAAAAAAAAAAAAAAATACAAAAAAAGATATAAAAAATATTGAAAACGAAAAAAAAAATACAAAAAGACTAAAAAATCCAGCTCGCCTCTCTGTTGGAATTATATTTGAACTTAAGTTTGTAGATTTGATAAACGACTTTTGAATACAATGGATTTAATGGAGGAGATGTGGTCGGTCGCAGCAACATTCTATATACGAGAAGACAGAGAGTGGGTGGTAAAGAGCGGGAGAGAAAAAATGTCATTTAGGACTTCATCGCGACAGGTGAATTTGTCCATTTAATAATTTAACAATTTAAATGAATCAATTTATTTTATTTTTAATTATATCTCACCACAGATATCAGCAACTTAAAAATAAATACAACTGATGAATTTTTTTTGTCTATTAAATCAATCGTCCACGTGTATTCGTTTGGAATTTATTTCTATTATTTTGTTTAATTTAATCAATTAAATTATCGTGTAATCATCTTCAAGGTGGAGAATATTCATGTAACTAATTGCGTGTAAGAAAATTTGGAAAAAATTTAAAATCATCATACATGCATACTAACATTGTTAGGATTCATATAACAATCATTTCCTATTTTTTTTTTTAATTTAATTTGTAGAATTTAAATAAATCGTATAAATATTTATTTGAAATAAAAAAAAAAAGTAACAAATTATTTGTAGATTTATTTGCTTTGGTAATTTGTTTCATCGTATTAAGACAAATAATTTTGACATCTTCAATTGTCGTGTACAAACAAAATCAATAAAATTGTAGCGTAGAAAAATTAGAATTAAATGCACTACGCGCGGACATTCACTTATAATGATTGCGCATTTGTAATATGAGCTTTGCTCGATAAATGGCGCATCACAATTACGAAAACCACACTTTTAATATACACATCAACGCTTATTGACAAGTATACGGAATTTGAAAATACACTCGATAACGTGGTAATTTATATCTTTCAAAATAATTTCACCACCATGATAGATAAAATAAAATTCCATTGGGGATTTTCAAATTGATGATATAGATGAAATTGATACAAAAGCGTAAATAGAGAATGAAAGAAATAATTATTAATAAAATAATCAATTGGTTGATAAATAACAATTCCTCTTTTTTTTTTATTTATTTTTTTTTTTAATTTGTCACATTAATAGCTACAACGAACGATCATGAGATTTTGAATTTTTTTTTTTATTATTAAATGAAAAAAAAAGAGGAATCAATGGACAGTATATGTTTATTTTTAATTTTTTTTTTAGTGTAAACTTTATAACAATTCATGTAGTGAAGCGAAAAAAAAAAAAGAACACAGAATAGTAATAAATTTGTTGAGGAAAAATTCATTGGCATCGTCATCATCCAATATTCCTTGATGAAAACAAAGATAAATAATTAATCTTTGGTTCACAGCTACGAGAGGAATTTCGGCAAATATAAATAAAAAAATATCGTCATTTCTATAAATTCATAATTAATACAAATGAAATAAGCAGGAAAAAAAAATTAATAATAAATAATAATAGAAATGCAGATTGATGTATCATCATTATGTAAATAATTATTTGTCTATGAGAGATATGTATTCATTCTCGAGTAATCGTATCGTATCGTCCGTGATGTCATAATGTGGTATGCGTGATTTTTGAACGCACTACAAAACTAAAAGTGGGCGTTATTATTAATTTTTTTTTTTGTTAATTTTTTTTTCCCCCAATGACACATGGAGAAAACTAAATATATATAGTTCTCTGTTTAATATTAATTTTCAATGTACAATAATACATTTGAATATTAATGCAACGCACGATCACGCAAACCACAATTTTCCCTCGGTAAATACAACAATTAATATTATTATTAATATAAAAAATAAAAATTAACAAATTAAAAATTTCCACGAAACGATATAATACTAATTAATTAATAAACAAATTATATGTACTTTATGATGCGTCAATCGTGCGTGTAAGTCTGAACGATAAATTATAAATATAAGCGTCCATTAATTATAACAAATAATAATGGACAATAATAGTTTTTTTTTTTTTTTAATTTTTTTTTCTCATTCATAATACTGATTGAATGCTCGTTTTATATTCAAATGCAATCTCCGGCACGAAAAAGCGTAATAATTACAAAAGTAAACAAAAAAAAAAATGAAATTAAGAATAAAAGTACTTGGCTTTGTGAGTGCTATTGTACACTGTATACTTCGTGTATCACTTTCATTAATAAAACGAAAATAAATTTTCTTTCATTACCTCCAAAACATTATTCATGAAGTTTCAATACACCAATAGTCAAATAAATAATTGGGTGAATATTAATTGAAAGTAATAATAAACATTGAAAAAAAAATAAATAAATAAATAAATAAAAATGACTATTGATGTTTTGACTGCTTCTTGATTTCATTTTCATTTCTTCCTTAAATCAAATAAAATTAACTATAGGTATTTGTGTTGTGTACGTGTATGGCATTGTTTGTGTCCCCCTGTTATCAATAGAGAGGGAAAGCTCCTCTATATACTGTACGTATAGATGCAACTAGTGTCATATTGGACAATTGCATTTTCAAGCTCAAGGCACGTGGTGGTTATTTGACGCGTTGCGCAATACCAAATGTACTCGGCATTCAACTGTAAGAATTATTTTTTTATAGATATTTAATTCAATAATTTGGAACATTATTTATTTTAACAGTTTATTTTGTTATTTCAGAAATAAATAATTGACAGAGTAATTTAAAAAATGCGATATAAACGTATTACTATTATCGGATCATCAGTAATATCAGCAGTGGTAGTTTTATCTATTTTAGTGTATTATTTCAATCAAGGTAAGAAACTTGAATAATTTTTCATCAAATAAATAATATATTTTATGTATTTATTATTTATTAACTCATTTATAATTTTATATTAAGTAAAATAATAATATTAAAATTTATTTCATGCTGCATTTGTGAGAATCAATTGATTATAATTAATTTACATTATGAGATATTAAATGTTTGTCAGACAAAATTGAAGTTTAAATCACTGATGTAATAAAAATTGTCACTTCACCTCATCAATCGATCATTGGATCACTTAATGTTCTATTAAAATTCACGTGTCGACATTTGAATTTATAAAAAAAAAATAATCATAATCTATTAAAATATTACAAATATCATCGCTGTCGATTTAGTTGTCAATTATATTTAATGAAACGTTTATTAAGAGTGTGTATAAATTTTTAAAATTAAATTTGCAATAGATAAATGTCCTGTGGGAACATTCTTGTGCAATAACAGTACAATTTGTATGCCACAACGAAGTTGGTGCGATGGCCATATTGATTGTCCAGATGGTGACGATGAGAATCTTTCAAATTGTTGTAAGTTTTCTTACTAAATTAAAATAAATAACACAATTTATTTCAATAAATATAATAATATGTAATGTAAATTTCATCTTTTATTAGTTGATGCAAATGGTAATTGGGCATGGTTTTTAAAAGATCGACCGAAATATCCAGACGCTGTTTGCAGTTAGTAATTATAAATAAATTATTATTTTAAAATTAATAATAGTATTAATTAAAATCATCAAAATGTTAAATATAATAAAGAGAATGTTTGATTAATATTTAATTGTAGATCCAAATCAATGTCCTCGTGAGGAAGCTATGCAGCAAAAGGGATGCAAATGTAAAAATTGTCTTGTAACTTGTGAAGGCTATTCACAAATTCCACAGAATATGTCACCAAATGTCACAACCATGTAAGAAATCAATAATTACTTTTTTAGATACTACTTAATTAAAACTGTAAATTGATGACAATTATTTTTTATTATTTTATGTTGGATCATTTGATGCAATTAGGACATTTACGCACAACTCATTGACTTATCTTTCTCCTGAGGATTTTAAACGTTACACTGCAGTCCGCACACTGTAAATAAGCAAGCTATAATGTTATTAAATTTATTATCAATCAATATTCGTTATATTTATAAATAAAAATTTTTTTTTTTTCTAGATATTTGAAATTTAATAATATTAGAGAGCTACGAACTGGTGCGTTTATTGGACAAACACAATTATCATGGCTGTGAGTTGTACATTTTTTCTTTATGAATTCATATTTATTTTTGTCCACTAATGAATTTATTATTACATTTTTTCAGGGTACTATCAAATAATGAACTGAAGATAATAAAACCAGGACATTTTGTTGGACTGTCGTCATTAGAAGTTCTTCTAGCTGACAATAATAAAATTATCAGAGCTGATTTTACTGATTTTGACAATAGTAACACGCTGGAATGGATGTGAGTCATCTCTCTAATCTATTATTTTCTTTTATATTTTTTTATTCTTTTGATTCATCCACATTTACTTTCCTATTTTCATTCATCACTCGCACCTTCTTTTGCTTGCAATTACTCTACTGCTTCACTTCCAACCAATATATCTAAATGGACACGTGAAGTAAGTAATCAAGAAAGTGACCAATGTATGATTGAGGCCAAGAGTGTGTGTGTGTGTGGAAAATCGATATAGGATTGGTTTACATATACACATGGATATTTTAAATAATTTTCTTCTTCTTTTTTTTGTTTCAGAGATTTAAGCAAAAATTATATTACTCACAATAATTTATTATTTCCATATCTTCCAGCCCTGAGAGAATTGTAGGTGAAATATTAATCATAATTAATTAATACAAATTAAATATTCATAATATATTTATTCCAATAAAAATATTTTTATAATTAAAATTTTAATATATTATTAATTTTCTTTTTTCTTTCCACAGAATTTTGGATGATAATTTGATTGATAGAATAAACAGCAATTTTCTGTCTCGTCTTCCACACCTAAGTTCATTGTATGTATATAAAGACAAAGATAATGAGAAGAAGTGAAAAAAAAATGGGTTAATTAATTTATTTCTTCCAACACCACAGGAGTTTAGAAGGCAATCAAATAAGTTTAATCGATCCAGCTGCCTTCAATAACCTGAATCGTTTAACAGAATTGTGAGGATTATTTAATTTATTAATTCATTACTTCATACAAAGTAATAATAAATAAAAAATAAGTATATAATATTTAACCAATTTACAAAATAATATTAATTTATTTCTAACAATAGAAATTTAGCGGACAATGAATTAACGACAATGCACGAAGATGTATTCAGTCCATTGGGAAATTTAACTAAGCTGTAAGTAATCGACAGAAATATTAGTAAAAACAAAGATAGATATTTATGGATATGTATACAGATATAATAGTAGTATGTTAGAAATTAAATTAAATTGTTGATGGCGACACGTGTGCCGGTGGTTTAGTTAAGCTGGCTTTAACTACGTGCTTATGCTCTGATCGTTGGTATTTACAACCACATAGTGAAGTGAACCATATATATTATTACAAAATGCAGCTGCTCGAATTCACAGAATAAACTTTATATGTATAATGAAAAAGAAAAAAAATAATAGTATCACTTTTACCATCGTATTATCTGCATATTAATATACATCATCATCACTGATGATGTCATCTCGATATCTACTTGAACGTATTAATTATTGTTTATAATTAATAATATATTTATTATTGCTATTATTTTTTTCAGAATGATTGGTTATAATCCAATAGGAAATTTACCGATTAAAGTATTGAAGCCATTGGAAAATCTGCAATCATTGGGCGTTGAAGAAATCAATATGGAGAACATTGAAAAAAGTGCTTTTGATTATTTTAAAAAATTGGATTTTGTATATTTTAAAAAATTTCATTACTGCACAACTTATGCGCCCAATGTAAAAAAATGTCGTCCAATCAGCGATGGTGTATCATCATTGTCGGATTTATTAGAAAAGCCATTGTTGCGTGGTGCAGTATGGGGAATATCCTTAGTAACAATTATGGGAAATGCCTTAGTCTTGTGGGGACGATTTATTGCTAAAGATGAAAATCGTGTGCTAAGTATATTAATTAGAAATCTAGCAGTATCTGACATGTTAATGGGAGTTTATCTAATGATTATTGGCTTTGAAGACATTCATTTTCGTGGGACTTACAAGCAAGACGCAATTGTATGGATGTCATCGTGGTCATGTACATTACTTGGAATGTTAGCTATGATTTCATCTGAGGTGTCAGTTTTAATTCTGTCATTTATGTCAATTGAACGTTTTATATTAATTACATCACCGTTCAGGGGTCAACATTGTTTATTAAAACCCCATACAGCTATTATATCAATGATTTGCATGTGGATTGTGGGAATAATAATTGCAATGATACCTGTCTATCATTGGCGAAGTAGTACACGATTTTATGGATTGAATGGAATGTGCTTTCCATTACATATCGATGATCCATTTGCAGTTGGATGGGAATATTCAGCGTTCATTTTCCTGGGTGTCAATATGTTTGGATTAATTATTATAAGTTATGTTTATGTGGCAATGTTTGTCAATATTTGGCAAACGAGAAATAGTACACCATTATCAACAATTGACTCGGAATTCGCATTGCGATTTTTCTTTATTGTATTGACTGATGTTGTGTGTTGGGCGCCAATTATAGTACTGAAAATTTTGGCTTTGATGAAAATTCCAGTAGCACGTGAGTAAAATTAATTACTACCTCTTAAAATTACTTTTTTTAAATATTAAATGTATATTTTCGGTTATTTATATTAATTAAATTATTAAATACATTGTTTTTATTTCAGCTGATTTGCATGGATGGGTCGTTGTCTTTATTTTACCTGTTAATAGCGCTGTCAATCCGCTTTTATACACTTTTACAACGCCAAAGTTTAGAGAAAGAATGAGCGAAGGTTGGATAGGAAAAGTATGGAATCAAATGAGGAGAATTTCAATCGACGGTATGCATAACTTAAAATAAAATATTAATATGTTCTATATTAGTTTTTATTTTCATTCACAATTAATTTAAATAATAATAATATATTTCTTCAACAGATTGTCATTCACGAAGTACGGCAGATCGCGATAATGACAATACAAATAATATTCTTCCATTGGAGACAATCGCCAAATGAAAATCCAAGTTGATAATTCACATTGTAAGATAGACAATATGTATATAATACGTAGCTTTATGATTATAAAATGATATTAATTTTCCTTTAATCTAGTCATGAAATAAATGAGTACATTAATTAATAAATTTGACTTTGTGTGAAAGATTTTTTTTTCGAAGGTCAGGTTGGCGTGAGAATCTTCCAGTTATTTGGGTGAAATAAATGGGGACGACGACAACGTCGCGGGCTCATTGCAGCATTTGGTCACGCACATGTCGGTCTTTTCATGAATAATATATATACATATATACATATATATAAAGAGGAAAAAAAATAAAAAGTGCGTCTTTAGCACTTCCATTCGGCGCCTTAACTTAATCACCGACACCGGTCTCTTTCTCTCCCTCTTTGAAAATATATTGACGCACCACTCTTGATTTATTATTTCATGTTATTCTTTTTTTCAATCTTTCTTCTTTTTTTTTTTTTCGTTTTTTCACATTATTTATTTCTTTACAATACTCGGCTCTGTTATAATAATGTTTTGCAGTGCGACAAGGCCAATTCTTCGGGCCATCTGTTGCTTTTAAGGACAAACTTGGTCGTGCTCTGGATTCAAACTAAAGCACGTTTTTATTATTAATAAATTATTTACATTATAGTTTAATGCAAAGTAAACGAAGAGCGCCAAGATGTACTACCACCACCACCCGCGAGCTTTTATATTTCTCCTCGCGTTGACATGAGTCTCCCAGCGCGAGCATTTAGTTCACTATCGGTAGTTGTTGCTACTGGTATTGCATTAAATATAACGGAATAATTTTTAATATTTCCACTTGAGATTCATCAATATATTTTTGTTTATTATAATTACTGTGTGATTATTTTTTATTGTAGTTATTTTTCTTTCGAATCATCATCGAGTTCCTTCAATACAATAAATTTCAAGCAATAATTTAGGACCATGACATTACGACGAATCATCCTTGTCGCATTTCTCTTCAGCATCCATCAAGGTACATATTAATTTATGTGTATTATAAATTGGTCAATCAAATTGTCATAAAGCAATTATTTTTTATTGGTAATTGCCTCATCTCGATGTTGATAAAGTTATTGGTGTCAATTGAAATGTTTTATAATTTATATCTTCCTATTTGTCAATTGTAGATACACTGTAAAATTATATTATTAATGATAAATATGACAAAAATCATTTTCAAAGTCGTGTGATAAATGATAAACAATTTAATTCATGTTATAAATTTATATTAAATACTTTGATAATCACTAGTTGATGAATAGTTGTCACTATGACACGTGTGATTATATATTTGTTTGACACGATGACACTTTATTATAATATTAGCCTTGCTCCAATTTTCATTTAGGATATCAGTGAACTGATTCTTCATTATTCTTATCTTTTTGATCAACACTAGAACACATCATGATAAAGAATTAAAACATTCAAAGAATTATAAAATTGAAATAAATATTTATTAATACTTGAATTAAATTTTTAATTGAAATAAAAAATTATTTTTATCTTCAGAAAATGCGGCCGATTCAAGGATGGAGGATCAATTTAATAAATGTTGTAAACTCGGTAGTGATTGGGCAGCTGAGGAACTTAGATGTGAAAAATTCACTGGTCCAGTTGAGGGTATACCGAGTTTAGAGCAGGGTTTGTGTCTTGAGGCAGTGGATATTTGTTGCGTTCGTGCTTATCATGAAAAACATTGCGAGAAAGGTAAAAAAAATGCACGAGCAGGTTTAGCTTGTGTTGAGAATAATAACAAGATAAATAGCAATGAATATCAACGCGACTGCTGTGAGGGTTGTAAACTTGGTAATTATATAAACAATTCTAGCTGTAAAAAATGAAAAAAAAATATTGTTATACTGATGTAAACATATCTAAATTTATATAGATAGGTATTTGGTTATTTTAGTATTTGAATATTTAAATATTTAGGAATTCTTACGGGGTCATTGAGCCAAGGATGTGTGTTTAAGAGCTTCTCATTCGGTAAACCGTGGGATCCCGCATTTTTAGAATGCTGTTATGAAACTTCATCATCATCTCCAATGCCTTCAACTATTTCTTATACATCTTCAACTGATGATAATGACATTACCAGCACAACTGCTGCAGCTTCCACATCAACGACACTGAGTTCTTCCACTAATTCCACATCATCATCAGCATCTACATCCACTGTTGATGGACCACCAACTCCTGGTAAACATTCTAGTCCTTTGATAAATACATTGAGATAAATAATGAAAAAATTTCTTAGTCTAATTTTTTTTTATTTAAAATTATTCAGGATTGGATGATATTTGTGAACTGATGAAGGGTTTACTTTGTTCTGATATTTGTATTCCAACACCTGGTTCTTACTATTGCGATTGCCCAGAGGGAAAGTCCCTCATGGAAGATGGAGTCACGTGCAGAACCGATACGAAAATAAATCGGTAACATTTATATGACATTAAAATTATTTGAAATTATTGATGATTTATGTGTCGACTGATATACTGATATATTTGGAATTAAAAATGATTAACAGGTGCGAATCGGATAATCCATGCGAGCATCGTTGTACTGACACGGGAACTGCGGTAAAATGCCAGTGCGATCCAGGTTTTATTTTAGCAAAAGATGGCCATTCTTGTGTGCAAGAATCTGCAGAGATCAATGTTTCAACAGTGCGGACGACAACAATGATGATGACATCAATAACAACGCCACGAGAAGAAACACAAAATAAAAGAAAGCCAAGATGTCCACCTGGTTATAAATATAATGCTGCGGCTCGTGTTTGCGATGGTAAGTTTGTGATATTTTTTGTTTAACTTATCAATTTGTCCTTTGTTTGCGCCTTCTTCTTTATATGTGCTTTTGCGTTTTATTCATTCCTACTTTGGTATGTCAATGAAGATGTGGATGAATGCGAAGATAATCCGTGTTTTGCGGGTGATAAATGTAAAAATGTTGTTGGCTCGTATGCTTGCATCAGTAAAAATCATGAATTACAAGTTAAATTACAAGAAAAAAGAAAGAAATTGAAAGAAATTTGTCCACCTGGATATCAGTGGAATAAAAAATTAAAAATTTGCATTGGTAAGTGATATATATAAATGAATAAATAAAATATTAAAAACTATAATTTCAATTCAGACTCATTCAATAATTAATTGCTAAATATTATTCATTATTTTTAGATATTGATGAATGCGCCATAGACAATCAACTGCCTTGTCCTAATGGCACTCATCTCTGTGTCAACACACAGGGAAGCTTTTCATGTCATGAACTTACATCTCCAAAGATTTGTCCAGCTGGATTTAAATTTGACGTCAAAAATAAAACATGTCAAGGTAAAATAAAAAGAAATTAAATAATCAATAACTGTTGATTAATTAATTCTCATCAAACAGATGTTGATGAATGCGCTGAGGGTCTTCATGGTTGTCTACCTGAAGTCGAGGAATGTCGTAATACTGATGGTGCTTACGAATGTGATGTTCAATGCCGCAAAGGATTTACATTTAGCCGAAATTTAGGCATCTGTGTCGGTGAGTTATTGCAAGCTAAGAATGCAATTTGCTCAATCAAAATAATTAAAATTAAAATACATCTAATAGACGCACGTGGCATGCTGACATACGCACGAGGCATGTAAGTAATCAATTGATGACCGAACAATAAACAACATTTCATCATTGATTTATTTGTTTTCAATAGATATAAATGAATGTCGGGAATTGGAAAATCCTTGTCCAGGTATAAAATCAATTTGCATTAACCTCCCAGGACAATATCGATGTAGATCACCGATATTAGATAATGAAGATATTAATGATGAAGATGATGATGATAATTCAGAGGACAATGAGACGAACGAGAATGAAATTGCAAATAGCGATCAGTATAAAACCGAAACAAAATCTCATAATGGCTATAAAATAAGTGACACAATGAAAGAATTTAAACTTGACTCAGCTCCTGCTTCACTTCGTGTTGCCTGCAAAGCTGGCTTTCGTTGGAATAACACCACTTGTATTGACATTGATGAATGCTCAGAAGGTCCTGGATGTCAAGATCATGAACGTTGTATTAATCATCCTGGTGGATATGATTGTTCACCACTATGCATTGCCGGCTGGTACTTTGATCGTTCAACCAAACAATGCAAAGATGTAGATGAATGTCTCCTAGGCCGTCATAATTGTTCAGAAAATACTCATATTTGCCGCAACATCAATGGATCATTTATTTGCGATAAAATCCAATCGTGTTCACCTGGATATCGTCGTGCATTTAATGGCACGTGTGTTGATATTGATGAATGCGCTGATAAACTTCACAATTGTCCATTGAATTTACATCAATATTGTGTAAATCGCCAAGGTACTTATGAATGCGTAACACGCTTGCCCGATTGTATGAGTGGATATAAATATTCATTGATAACGAGAACATGCGAGGATATTGATGAGTGTAACAGCGGTACAAAAACACCATGCGACATTAGACTGTCAGAAAGTTGTGTTAATATTCCGGGTTCTTATAAATGTGAGCGACCTCCTGTTCTTATAAATCCTCACCGTCGACGACCGGCTTGTCCTTCTGGTTATCGTTACGATTCTCGAACGCGACAATGTGAAGGTAATTTTAGAATCCACGTAAATTTATTCATCTGAATTACTTTAAACTTGATATTATTATTTTTATACTTTAACTTTAGAGGATATCATTATTTTGTGTTTGCTTCTGCTTTTTGTCTGATGATAATATTAATATCTGATGTTATTTAGTTAATCTTACAGATTAATTGATAATTAATTATTTCTCATATTTCATTAGATGTTGACGAATGTGCAGAACGATTGGATTCGTGTGGTGATGAAGTGTGTTATAATCAGCCAGGTGGTTACAGCTGTGCTCGTTTACCAACACCCATAACTGAATCAACAACTCAAGTTGTTAATGAATTACAGTCAACAACAAGCCCGGATAATTCAAGAAAATGTGAATCCGGCTTTAAATACATCAGGAATCGTGGGTGTAAAGATATTGATGAATGTTTAGAGATTGAGGATGCTTGCAGCAGTAATGAAGAGTGTATCAATACCGTTGGCAGTTATACGTGCAATTGTCGAACTGGTTTTCGACGTGATAATTTAACTCAAGTATTAATATTACATTATTCCTTTTTTTTTTCAATCATTATTTATGATCAATTCAACCACTGAATTGTATTGATTCATTTATTTTTTATTTGTCACAGGCTTGCGTTGACATAAACGAATGTCAATTGCTAGAGAATGATTGTTTACCAACGCAACGTTGTGATAACACTCTTGGTAGCTACAATTGCGTTAGATTTTTGCCGTGTGGCACTGGATACACATTGAATGCAGCAACAGAAATTTGTGAGGATGATGACGAGTGTGTTTTAGGTACACACGACTGTAGTGGCGGATATCATTGTCGTAACACACTTGGATCTTATCGTTGTGATAAAAATCCACGAGGTCAAACATGGACTTCGCGTCCTGCCATAATGACGACGACAACAACAACAACAGTTACCAGCGCAAGGAGGACAACACCAAAAATAATCAAATCAACAACTTCAAGAATTCCAACATCATTACTAACAACAACACCAATGACAACAGAAAAAATCACCAATGTCCCAGTAATTGGATCACGCATTCAACCGGACATAAATTGTCCACGTGGCTTTGAACCCGGTGCAAGTGGACAATGTATTGACATTGACGAATGTAAATACGGCCCGACAAATCCATGCGCTCGTTCGCCACTTCAACGATGCGTTAATACATTGGGCTCGTATCAATGTGTATCACGAGTTATTTGCGGTGCTGGATACTCTTTAGATCCTGTTACTTCACATTGCATTGACGTGAACGAGTGTGCAGATGGCACGCACGAATGCGGAGCTGGTCAAACGTGCGATAATCGACAGGGTGGATATGTTTGTACTTGTCCTCCTGGACACGCTATCGCGCCGTCAAATCGCGACTGTATTGATATCGATGAGTGCAGCATTTACAATGGGAATTTGTGCGGTGCAAATGGACGATGTGAAAACACTGTTGGATCTTTCAAGTGTATTTGCGATTCTGGTTTTGAGACATCGGATGACGGAACTATTTGTCAGGACATCAATGAATGTGAACAGTCGCCGAGAATATGTCAACACTCGTGTGTCAATGCTTGGGGCAGTTATCGTTGCACATGTCAACCTGGTTTCCGCCTCAATTCTGATAATAGATCGTGCACGGATATTGACGAGTGTACGGAATTTAAAGATAATAATTTATGTGTAGGACTGTGCGACAATACACCTGGAAGCTATTCATGCCGATGTCCTGTGGGATATCGACTTGGTATTGATGGCAGAACTTGTCAAGGTAATAATTAAAATTGAAAGAATAATCTGTTTTTAAATGTACGAAATTTATTTATATTTTCTTGTTTATTAGACATTGACGAGTGTGAAGCTGGACGTGTGTGCCGAGATCCAAATGAAATGTGCCAAAATACCCGTGGTAGTTATCGATGCAATAGAATTAATTGTCCACAAGGCTATCATCAAGATCCAAATAGGAAAAAGTGAGTAAATTATATATTGAATAAATAAAAAGAATCAATTTCTTTTTTTTATATTGTAATGTTTGTGATTTGTTGTAATTATTATGAATTTATTTACAGCCGATGTACACGAACGTCGCGTTATTGTCCGAGCGATGACCTTGCGTGCTTCCGTTCGCCCTCACATTACTCCTTTAATTTCATTACATTTGTCAGCTTACTTCCCATACCATCGTCTGGCCAATTAGAATTATTTACAATGAAGGGAACTCACTTGCCCGGATCGATTGTACGATTTAGTATGGCACTTGTAGATGCAAGAGCGCCTCCGGGAATCCCTCGTGCCACTGAATCCTATTTTGCATTACGACGACCGTCACAATCACAAGCAGTGCTTGTTCTTACTCGCAGCATTCCCGGACCTCAAGAAATTGAACTCGATTTGAGCATGGAAATTTATCACAATACAATATTTGCCGGCAGTGCAGTTGCTAAACTTTTCATATTCGTTACGCAGTACGAATTCTAAATGTGAAATAATTCTTGAAATAAAAGGTATAAAATTTTGAAGAAACAGGTAAAAATATTACAAATAATATTTTGTTTAAATAATTATTCTATACGAACTTGAAAAAGTTCTTTGGTAGTTTTAGATAATAACTATTATTAATATTTAACAAATTAAATTTCTTCGCTCATAAATAAAGCCAAGTTATCATTTAGATATTATTATAACATTGTAAAGTTTATTTATGAATATTGCCAAACATGAAATGGGATTCGATCAATTAATTTTTCAAAGTTGTGTAGTATTACATATAAAAAATAAAAATAATATAATACATTGATGTTGGTCTGTTGTTTTCGTGCATAAATTTTAATACTTATTCGGTATAAAAAAAAAATAAATGTGTATATAATTATATAAATTGATAAAGATAAAATAATTCTCCATTATTTATGACAATGCGTTGGAGCATTTAGTATGAGTAAAAATGTATAATAGGAGATACAACAAAAATTTTCATACACATATTCATAGTGGCAATATAATCTTGTAATAAATACATCACATTAATAACAGAGATTAACCTATTATTCCTATACACAAATATAATAGGCCACGCGTGTTGTTGATATTTTTTATTTTTTACTTTATTTTTTTTTTTACTTCATAGTTGAAGAATTTCAACAGATCGCATTCACTTCTTATCATTATTAATATTAATATTATTTTTATTATTTTCTGCTCTCCTTTTTTTATCCATAAATTGAATTTTTCAAATAATCATCCGATGAGTCTCCAAAAAGGCCTCTCTTCGTTAAATCTTTTATATGACTTTGGTTATGCGCATAAAAATCACAAAATAAAATCTAAACAGTAGCGAAGAGATGAAAAAAAAAAAATTAATTATTTTTTTAAATGGAATGGGAGATGAAAAATGAATTTATAAAAAGAAAAAATTAACAAATAATGTTACACGATGAAAAATGTATCGTTGATTTAAAATAGGTTTTTGTATTGGATTTATCATTTTTTTTTTTTAGGCTTGATTATCGCGAGGTGGACGGTACTGAATAAAACTGACTGGACATTTAGCAACAAGTAGCAGGTCCCCAAGTTAGTTTTTCGAATTTCTATACATTAAACACATTTATATGACAATATATAACGCGATAATTCATTGATTAATAATTATGAATAATTATTTTAATATTATATTTACATAGAGAATATTACTTTATTTATAATTGCGCAATTATTCACTTTTAATTGTTCATGTTACCTGGCTTCACATGATTAATATTTTAGTGGCCTGCACTTTATTTATTCAATTTTTTAATAATTTTGCTCCAATAAAGTGATAACCAGGCACCTGAATTTCATTCTTTTACTAATTTTCTCGCTCTACCGCTTTTTATTAGACTCTCATTGTTAATATTTTACTAATTATCGTTACTCAACCTAACCAAATAATACAAAAAATTAGTAAGAAAAACAAATTTCATTATCATATCAAATTTTAATATTAATTTCCTATTTTAATAAATTAATTTTATGCAATTCACAAATTTACTCACTCTTTGGAAACTGACATTTAGTGACGTGACATCTGTACTGCTGTCCAACGGAAGATTACGTTCCCTCAACAACCCTTCGACTTGCTCCACTCTCTACATCATTATTAATAACTATATCAGTGTCTTCACTGGGTAAACACGTTTCTACCATTGCTCCCAAACAATGTACAAATAATTCAGCGCTGTTAGCGGTATGATTAAACTGAAAATAAAATTAATATAATATTAATTTTATATAAATAAATATTAATATATAATTTAATTATGTATTTATTTCATAACCTACATTGGCAAATGGACCAGCAAATCTCCATAATCCACCAAAGCCACAGCTCTGTAAATAATGTAATTGTTGCCCAGTGTCCTCGCATGCAATCATATTTTGTATAATTGCTTGAACTGCACCAAGTATCACTTGATCGTGGCATGACGTTAACACACTCGTAATTTTTGCATCCAATAAATTATTTCTACGGTAAAATAAATAAATTTTAATTTGAAATAATTTGTTATTTAAAGTGTGAATAAATTATATGTAATATAAAATTCTTACATGACAGGGAAGACTTTTGGGAAAACCACAGATGCTTCAGCTAAATATTCATAAAGAATCCGCGTTTCATTTTCATCAGTTGAGTATTTAACAAGCGTTGCAAGTATTGTTAATACAAGAGTTTGTGTAGAAAAATCAGTGAGTATTTCTGAATCAAGAAGTACATTATTTTCATTACTAACGCTCACTCTGGCACTGCGATCTTTAATTCTCTCCGATTCTTCATTTGTTTTTGTTTCTTTTGCCGTTGGCACAGAGAATGATCGTTGAGTTTTAAATAAAATCCTTCCGGATTGATGTGGTAAATGTGATTTTTGTTGTCTTGCTTGAATTATCGCTGTTTGATCAAGCAAATCCCAAGATTTTTGTTTACGATTTGAGGGATTTACAGTTACAATTGATGTATCAGGTCCATTTGACACCAAAGTATCAAGGAATTCAGTGCTATTTGACTCAGATGTATTTCTACAAAGTGAATGACGCACATGACATCGGCTGCGAACCTCTTCTGATACAGAAACAAGCGCTGCAAGATAAGCCACACTCTCTGGCGTCACTTCAAATTTATCTTTTCTAAATGGTTTAGCGACAATTGCCAATAGCATCGTAAGTACTCTGGCTGTTCGTGATACAGTTGTTGGTGTTGGATGTCGATAGCCTTTCAAAAGATGTCCAACAAGAGCAAAATGAAAATTAAACTTGAATGAAAGTCCCACAGCTTGATCTAATTGTTTAAAATGCCATTCGAGTGGCTCACGCGTTGACATCATCACTGTCTCCAGTGTTCTATCATCAAATGTCCCTTGTGCATCAAGTGTATGAAGATTTTGCTCGAGTAATGCAAGACCCGATGCATAAAGTGGAGCTTCATCCAATTGTAGAATTGATGTTGCAACCCAAAATAAATGACGATGAATTGGCGACTCTGGTCTGAGCAATGGTTGTAATCTCGTTAGACACATAACGATTGCCTCAAGCAATACTATATCATTAAAACTCTCCAATGCATTTACAAGTATTTTTAATAATTGTTTAATATCATGATCGGTAATACTTTTACTGATACAACCAAAAACAATTAGAGCTCGGGGTTGAAGTGCTGGATTAAAACAAAATGCAAAGCTCCTTGCTAATTTCGTCCATGTCCACAGCCAATCGCACTTTGGAATGTCACGCATACACGCCTCCATAATTTCTAATAGTGCATCAGTAATAACTTCAAGACTAGTTAACGCTAATTTTTCTCCCTCCTGTGCATTTGTTGTAGGACGTTCATTGGTAAACCATTCGTCATTTGAATATCTATAGCTGGATCTAAATGCCGTTACTGCTGCTGATTTAACTTTACTGATGCCAAATAATAAATAAAACTTTGACAGAGAAAATTCATCAAGACTCATTCGTAATACTCGATGAGTATCCTCAGAAAATGACGGTGAACTGCATGTACATAATGAATGAATTACATTGATGACTAGTCCGTGGGTGGATGCGCGCATACTCAAACTACCAGAGCAAACGAGAAATGTCACGGTATGAAATAAATATGGCAAATGTTTTCCAACATCAAGACAATTATTGAACGATAACATGAGTAAATATCGCGCGAGAATAGCAATATTATTCCACATCATGTGTTGCTCCAATAAAGCAGTTGGTGACATACACGTATTGTCAACGACACGACACAAACGACCAATAACTTTTTTTGCAACTAATTGAACATTGCCTGATGCTAATGCGACTGCAGTATCTGCCATTATTTCCACCATTGGTGAACCCAAACCGTATTGAAGACTTTTTTCAATGAAATTATCGAGAACTGTATCAATAAGTTCAGGCAAACGTCCAATTGTACTCCATATTTTTGCCTGAATACTCGGATACATTTCCACCTCTTCAATTGTTAATGTTATTAATTTAACTAGTATTTGTGATACTTGCTTTTGTCGTTTACCACCTTCATCATTTGGTTTATAAAAACGTACAAGATTTTTTAACCACGGTGTCATGTATTCCAAGCATAAATGTTTCAGTTCAATTGTCGAAACTTTGAAACCCTGCATACATTCCTCGAGAAATTCAAGCGTTAAATGTGGATCATTTGCTGCTAAAGTTTCACTAAGATGCTTGATAAATATTGTATTATTTGATGGAATACACAGTCCTGATGTTTCAAGTAATTGTCCTTCAATTTTAAGATCAAATGTTGCAGTGAGCGCACACAATTGATTGTACGCTGCAGTTCGTAAATTTGGATCAGAACTTCCGAGATTTAATAAAGCCATATTTAATAATGTTCCTGGCACATCCTTTGGACGTATTTTTGGATGAACTGACATTGAATCCGGTTGCGATAATTCCCAGCGATTACGTATATGAATAATTGCCTGTACAATACTATCACAATCATTGTGAATAAAAGATAATGGTCCCGCCTCATTTGATATCGTCAATGTAAATTGATTATCATCAACTAAACATACTTCTTCAATTTCCGATGCATAATATACGTCATTTAATAGCACTGAGTGTGATAAAACTTTGCATTTTTCAGCTGAAGTTATTTGTATAGCCGACGGGCCAACTTTTACCGAGACTTTGGTATCTTTGTGCGATAATTTTAAGGCACTCGTGAAGACTTTTAAATCTTCATCAAGAGTTAGAGTTGCTCCGGGTAATTTTTGTTGCTCCAGATCAATTAGATCATTTAATCTAGCAGGCGAATCAATAAATATAACTTTTCTATTGCCTTTTAATGGTGCCAATATTCTGTCATGAAATTTTGTGTATTCTCTCACCCAATTGTTGCAATTATAAATATATGCCGCGTGAATATTATTATATGCGACTTCAGGTAAAACATAAAACCATTTTTGTAAGAATTCAGTACGAAAACGATTATCAGAACATGTATGAGTAAAATCAACAACAAGTTCAAATGGCGAATGACAAAATGGTTTTAATGTAAGAATAACATGATAAATCAAAAGATCACCATTTGTTTCTCCAATTTTATATCGTCTAGCGATATAATAAAAAACTGGATAACCCTGTTTACTTGTACCCGCTTGATAAAAAATATTTAGGCTCTTAATACTTTTAAATTCTTCTTTTTCATGCATATTATGTTTCACCATTATTTCCTCAAAATTTGTCGATGACATATCAATACTTGACCATCTGGCGTATGAAAATAGAAGATGTGAATCAACTGGTTTATGTTCAGGTGGGCCTAAATAAGCCAAAAGCGTTGCCATTTTATCAAATGGTCGTCGACCAACTGCTTTATGATCTCTACTGCTGCTCAAATAATCGCCTATTCTCTCTTGATGATTCCAGAGCAATCGATGAAGCGCTAAAACATTAGCATCAGATACAAATGACATTGGATGATTTGTTTGATCAACAGTTTCGCAATCTGAGGCTATTTGAATGAAAAATCTACGACCAGTCTCAAAGTGCGCACGTAAAAAATCATTAAACGGCAACATGTGTTGCTCTTTACTGAACTCCACATGATTAGCGATATTTTGTAGGATCTTTGACATTAACATGAGTCCACGTTTTATCTGCGGTGGCACCGGTTTATTTACAATTCCCATTTCTTGTGGCGAAACAATTGCCGGATTGATAAAACGCAAAAATATCACTGTACCAACAGCTCCAATATTATTTTGTGGACATTGAGGAAAACGTTTGCTAAGAACTTGATATAAACAATGACACATTGATCGTAATTGCGATGGGAATCGATGGGCCGATGATACAATTGCATCAAAAACTTTTTGCGTCAGTGCAATAAGATTTTTTCCATTTTGTTCGATATTTTCATTGGCGTCAATTCTCGCGCTATCTACTTCAAAATTTGTCGATGGATCGTCTAACAGTGGCGTTATCAGCGGTTCTAATAAACTTTGTAGATAACTGGCGCCGTAGATCTTAAAACAAAATGCCATTATCTTACTGCCGAGACTGTTACCACGAAAAAGTGTCTGCATACAGTCAGAAACTTCTACTTCACGATAAAACATATTCCATAAAAGTGGTGATAATAAGTGTTTTGCGTCAAAAAGTGTTACAAATACTCGTGCCAATTCGTCCATTTGATTTGATGTTATAACATTTGCAAGTGCCATTGCAATTGGTAATTCACCTTTGTCACTAATCATTGTAACAAGCTGTACTAATTGTTCAAAACGATCAGCCAATACCGTTTCTGCCAACGTATCAAATTCCGTTCCTTGTTGAAGTATTTTAGTTAACACCTCCATGAATGCTGCACGTGTTTGTAAATCACGATTATAACCCAAATCAATAGAATGCATTAGTCCACTATCAATATTAGCGCTCAGAAGATTGCTCATTGCTTGAATCGTTGCATTGCGTAAACTCGATAATTTTTCATTTGTCATTCGTCCTCTTGATACAACTTCTTTATCTTGACTAGCAGCGTCATCATTACAATCATTAAGTGAATTCATAAATAGAGTAAAATATTTGAGGAACAATTGTGATTTGGCTTCCATTAAATCACCACGATCAGATTCTTCCGGTTGAAGTGGTAAACCACGTAAAAGTGAACCAACTGCTTCCATACACGCTTGCTCTAACTCTCGTGTAATTGTTGTCATGTCGCTACTATTTGGAATTGGCGTAATTTGATGTGTTGTATCCATAATCCAATCAGTCAAATATTCAACAAGTTTATTACGAAATTTCATTTCTTGACGAAATGCCAAATCATCACGACGGTTCATCATTGCTTCTACCAATTGACACAATTTAGTTTTTATACGAATTGTCGGTATTGTTGTATCTAAATGACGTACATAACGAACAATTGCCAATGTCATTCCTTCAATACTTGTCATACCTAAATACTCCGATGGTTGATCAGTTTTTGAGTCTAAAACATTTCTCATTATAAAAATTGTATGCTCAACAAATTGTGTGTTCACATCGCGTACAATAACTTGACCCTGTGTATCAAAAAATTTTTCAACAATACTTTTTATTTGATCAAAAAGTATTGGATAAAGTGCAGGACTCATTTCTTGACCCACTAATTCTTTTACGTTTTGTTGAATTTTCGTGCCAAACTTTTCATTATTACATATCAACAATTGTAATAGATTAAATACAAATTGTGTTACTGAACCATATTGAATGTCTTGGGTAGAATTACCAATGCAGTACGCATCTAATTGTTGTTTGGTTGAACTTTTCTTCGATTCAGTATTTGATAATATACTCGTAGATGATATTGGTCTACTTGGTGATTTTCGTTGAAGGCAAACTCCACCGAGTGCACATAAAAAACCCGTCATATTCGCCCACTCATTGATCTCCAATTCGTGTTCAGAATTTTGATGAGAAGCTCTTCGTTTACCTGTACTACGATGAAATGATTCAACTTGTCCATCTTCAGTTTTATTCTTCGAGTTTGTCAATATTCTACACATCGAATCCCAATTTTTAAATGTTTCCTCCCACGCTGATTGAACACCATTACCGCAATGCTCGATTTTTCTCAATAGTGCCATTATTCGTTTTTGCAATGCAGCACGTCCTAGAAACAAATGAATTTATTTTTTATCCAATTGAAAATATAAAATTATAAATTAAACTCATCTTACTCTGATTGTGTTCATGACAACATATCTTACTTTCCCCGCTGGCTATTTTCATAAATGCCATTATTTAAATAAAATATATATTCATTTTATTCGTAATTGTTGAAATAAATATGAATAAATTAATAAACTCACCCGTAATTAATGCCGTTGACGTTTGCGCTAACTCAATATACAATTGATAATTAGGCAGGAGACAAGTGACAGCAACTTCATCACTACCACAACGTATATCAGCCTCTTCGCACAGCAAAGAGAAACATGAAAGTGCCACCAACACAGCCTCCATATCAATACTCCATAAATGCATGAAAAAAACCACTTCAAGTGTTATATGCGCTTGTTTACAAATAGCAATTTGACTTCCAACATTGGCATAATCTTTATTTTGTGATAAAAATAAATTTCTACGTATAAGAATTTCACGCAGCCACTTTAGTATATCCGTATAATTAACAATTGAATGTTGAATAAGTTTTTCTGATATGGAAAATAAAACTTGTGAACTAACATCCCAAAATGTTTTTATTGGTGCTTCAGGATTCCATGATTTAATTTTATCCGGATGATGAAGAACTAATAGCGCTTCCATTGATTCATTAGCAATATCGGGCATTGTTGGTTGATGAACCAATGTCACTAAACCATTTATTAATTCCAATGTGGAGCTTTGAAAATCACGACCTTTATCCTGATTATGAAGCATCAACATTGGATCTGTGTGAATAAGTCGAACAATCCATAATAAAAGATTTCTATGGCTGGCAATATCTTCGCCACGATCCTTATATTTTCCCTGCTCTTTTCCCTTCATTGTTAAACTCTGAATCATTCGTAATGGCGTATGGGATATGTAATTTTGCGTAACTTTACCTAAAATGTCTGTAAATAAATTCCTTAATTCAGCACTACGTGGATAAATAATATCAATTTGTGGCCACCATGGTAATCGCAGCTGTGTTGCTATTCTGTATAGTGAACTGACAAGAACAAATTGATAAAATGGTGGTGAATTTGAATTCAAACTTTGTATACAAACTTTGATTACTTCATCATTGTTTGGCTTAATGCGAAAACAACTGACGAAACAATCAATCATAAGATCAATATCTTGAGCTATTGCATTTTGTCCACGTGAAAAAGGCTTTGATGGATTGAATAGTAATGCAGTTAAATCGCCCATTACTATTTGTACAAGAGTAAAAATGACATTGCTTGAATTCAAGTTGTTAACATAAGTTGAAGCTTTGCATAATTTTACACAAGTCACTGCGGCTGCTTCCATAAGCGCTCGTGATGAACCACCATGCATTCCCAATCCACGTTTAACACCTTCAATAAATTGCTTTTTTTTTGCGTACTTTGGCGAACATGGCGCACCACAATCTGCATTCACTATTTCCTCAAATACTTTCGGTGATAAAATTAATAGCATTATTTGTAATGGCCATACAGCCGCAATACGACCCTTTTTATTCTCAGCAAATGTATCGAGAATATCGAATAATTCATCACACGCTTTTGCCAAGTTCTCATTAGATTTCTTTTGTGTTTCAACATTACTGCCGACTATTTTTGTTGAATTATCACTAAATTTCTTGTGAACATCTGCAAATTCATGAGGATAAGTGTCCATCCAATTCCAAATTGCGCGCTCCAATGAATTCATCAAGACAATTATGTGTGTTGATTTTTTGAGCAATCTAAATTTTTGGATTGTTTCTGCAATCATTAAAAAAAAATTTTGTATTAATAAAAAAATTTTTTTTAATAATAAAAATTCAATATTACCATTTAAAAGTTGTATTAATCTGTCAACATCAATATTGATATGTTGTATCAATTCAATATCGCTACAATCAGGATTTTCCTCAGTGCAAACTGACAATTCTTGAAGACGATCCGATATTCGATTAAATACGGCCGTAAAAAAATTAAGACTCAAAGCAAAGAGTACTTTACTTGCTAAAATTTTAATATAAACATGATGTGGACTATCATTAGCTATGTCTGAAAAGAAACAAATAAAAAAGACGAAAATGAGATGATTTATATCGTATCAATAAATAAAATAAATAAATGTAAAATATAAAATAAATTTCTCACTGATAAATTGACAAATCGGTCGTAATAATAATTTCACATTCATTGTTTCATCTTTATTGGAAGTGTCCTTTGGTTGATTTGCCAAACATTGTTCAAGGGTATCAAGAACAATAATTATTGATTCATAACGATTGCGTTCCTGATCAATGCTATGAAACGATCGTTGACCTCCACCACTGCCTGGCACTGTGTCATTGACGCGCTGAAGTATTTTCGTTAAGCCGGATATCACAAGTGAAAAACGATGACGCGATATTTGTATTAAATACTTTCGATTTTTTTCTTCGTTTAGGCGCGAATTTGTTGACTGTGGACCAGCACATGGTAGCTAAAAAATCAAAAAAATAAATATATAAATAATTAAACAACCACCATTCATATTTATTAATCAATAATTTTTCAAGAAAAATTTATTTCGTTTTTTTTTTTTTCATTATTCATTATTCATTCAGACTGCAATATCCTCTATACAATTGACCGGAACCGCGTGCACACTGATAAGTGTTCATTTTACGAAAAGGGGGATATGAAGAATGAGAAAAGCAAGAAAAAAAAATTCTCATATCAAATAAAAACATACTTTTGACAATCCAAATTAAAAAAACCGATAACATTCATTAAAACATTTTCATCAAGGAATTTTCCATGAATAAGATTGATGCTTACATACATTATCCATTAAATAAAACAACAATAAAAAAAATGATCTCAATATTATCACGCTCAATAAATAATGATAAACTACGATCAAACACCAACAACAATATAATCAAATAAAATTAAAACAACTGTCAGATGAATAAGGAAAATAGGATAGGCTTTTTGCTTCAAGGGTATTTTGCTTATACCTGAGCTTCGAAACGCGCAATCAGCGAGTTCGCCCATTCTTCCGGCTTTTGAGTGCCCATGTCCCACCCCTAAAGTGGCAACAATTCAATGCCAATCCGTCATTTTACGTTGTTTTTCTTCTTCTAATATTATCTTCCACCCAAGCAGAATGATCACGAATAACTCGCGATTAATACACGGAATTGCGATGTCGTTGTCATTTGAGCATCAAACGTTGTTGCACATCCTTGTTTGATACTGATGGTGTGTATGGTGTTGATGATGTTGGTGGTGGTGGTGGTATGTCAGTTGGCCACAGAGGCACATCCAGCCTGCGTGATGCCAACCAGCCGGTGGAGGAGAAAACACACAAACACACGATAACAAGAGGCGCTATGATCGGCGTCGAGGGCGGGGTGGTGAAACACCGGCGCGAGGCCTAGCTAACACTAGCTTAACCATCATTCGTTCAACGGCTATCTAGTTTTGGTTTTTGTCTCTTTCTCGTCTTATTTTTAATGGTTATGTTATGTATATATATGTATGAACATATATATGTATGTATATGCTTTTATGAATGTGTGTACTAAGTAGTTGGTAGGATAGAGAGCAAATAAGAGAAAAGTAACCAAACAGATAAAGAGAGAAAAATTTTTGACCCGATATGCCCACGCGCAATGATCGCGACGCATCTCCCCTCTACTGTCAACTATCTCAACGAAATATTGGTTTCAGCCAATCGTAGCGCACCATTTCTCTTTATGAATATGAGAATAATTAAGTGTGTTTGTGCAAGGTGTGTATATATACATATTATTCATTGTGTAGAAGATTTTGTAACAGCACCATTCATAATAATTTTCTGCTTGTGTTTGAGCCTTTCTTTGACATAAATGAGTATGAGTGGGTCGTATCTCTGTACATGTATACTTTATAAAGATGCGCAACGATCGATTGTTGTACTACTACATGTATATAAGATTTTATGACATAATCAATGACATGTATTGTATATACAAGTATATAATATATATTTGTATTTATAAATATTAATTTGGATATTTAATATTTTTTTTGAATTTATTCATGAATATTCAAATTTTATATTTAGGAAATATAAATTTTATTTTATACTTTTGTATTTTTTTTTTGTATTGGTATTTGTTATTAATGATTAATAGTAATATTTATATTCATTATCTACATATGATTATCAATTTTTATTGTTTTTTTTTTGTTAAATGAGGCCCAATGACGTTTGTTGAACTTTGTTAGGTTAGAAAAACATTGTTATATTTTTTTTAGAGCTACAAGAGAAAAAAAATCTGATTGATTTATAAATTAAAATACCTCGATGATTACTTTATATAAATATTACTATAATTAACAATATATATCTAGATGCTAATAAATTTATTGGATTTAAGGAAATATTTAGGTGTTTATATATATAAGTATTACAATAGTAAATAAATTATTTGAATAGAAATATATATTTTAATTTATGAAAAATATTTTTTCTCTACTTTACCAACTGTTTGTTAATTATGAATGACAGCATACATGTGTATACACATATTTATGTACATGATATAGCAATGAAAAATGGCATTATTGATAATATAAGTTAGAGGTCGATAGACGTCAAGATATAGAGAAGAAAAAAAAATGATTTATTGTATTTCAGTTGCGTTCAAGCATTATATGTTGCTGCTCTCTTGCCTTCAGTCAATTGTTATGGAGTTCAAGGCACGAATGGTTCGTTGGCGATGCTTTTCAATGCGATTGAGTTTCTTTGAATCCACATCCGTGATACCAGCATTGAATGTAAAATAGCGATTTTGTCGCGGAAGTAAAATAACATTGTTGGCAGAAATATTATGTACACTCTCGCTGTAATGTTGAAATAAAAAAAGTGGATAAAGATTTCTCACGAATGGAATTAACTTGTCAAATAAAAAAAAAAGAATGAATGACACAAAAACATTGAATTATTGGAGATGCGGAAAATAATTTAATTCATTAAACTTACAAATTGATTTCGCGGAAGGCCAAAAGTATAGAGCAATCTCTTGCAATACTGAAGAGTAAATAATTTCGTAGTAGTGTAATTTCGTCGGAAATGAAAGTCTCTCCTCTATTATTATCGTTCGTCTCGAGTTTTAGTTCCTCAGGGCTTGAGAAATAGACTTTTTGTTCATTCAAACTCGCCGACCACGACGAATAGATTGAATAAATGACATTTGCACTGGTGCAGTGTAATTGTTGCATACGAAAAATACGACCAAGCACTGAACCTCTTGGTAAATTGTTATCTGGAAATTTACAAGCCTAAAAAAATAAAAAACTCAAATCAACAATATTTATTATTTGCATTCAAATTATCAATGCATAAGTAAATTTAAAAAATATAAAAAAGAAAGAAACAAAACAAAATGACGCAATACATTTAACGCACTTGTTCATTAAGCAGGCTTAAGTTTGTCTCAGCTTTGTGAATCGTGTCATAATCCAAATGATGTTTGTTTGAGTGCGCCGTTATAATCTCATTCAATTTAATTGGATCAACCGTCAATGAATTATTGTCTTCCCTATTCACGTTAAACTCACGAAGTAATGCCTCACCAACAAGGTAATTCAAATCCTCAAAGAGATGTCTGGTGTCAGCCGACGAATTGTCTGAAAACCATTCGGTCAACAATCGTTCCAGTTCTTTACGTTCACATCCTTCGCCCCAGGCGTGAAAACCACTTTTAAACACAATAAAATTGTTTTGCGGTGATTCTACAAGAGCATCAATTGCTCGATGTAGTCTACTTACGTCTCCGGAAAATAGGTCACATGGACAGTAACGACTGCGTTGTGAAATTTTTTTTTTCGTTATCTGCAAGAAGACAAAAATTAAATATAAATTATTAAATGAATAAAGGTCAACGACACACCATCAAAAAGAAAATCTTAATTACAATAAAATAAATATATAATATCCCCAGTTTTGACAATCGTTAGGAAATGTATTGTTTGGAAGTCATTAGTGACCATGAAAAGATATTATCTCCATAGATATCCATCATAAATAGCATTTTACCTTGTAAAATTGATTGATGCAGTAGGGACATTTTTGTAAATATCTATCAGCTTGAGGTACAAATCCCTGTTTGGGTTTTATTTCAATACAGTACGTTGGCTTGTCATTAAATTTATCTTCCAGGTACGCCGGAAGCAAAGAATAATCCGGCATTTTCGATGCATATTCTTCATATACATTTTTATGACGTCTATGACCTGAAACATTATAAAACTATTAACACCAGCAGACATCAATATTTATATTACATACAATAAAGTAAAATAAAGTGTAATAAATCGATGTCATTATATCATACTTGGTCTAACTAACTCCACAAGTCGATCCCAATCAGGTATATCTCGTGGATGGCATTGTAAAATTTCTGGTAGATTTACAAAATTATCCAAATACACTGAAATATATTGTTTGAAAAATTTCCATTCAAATTCAACTCGTGCTCTATGTTCGTCGATTGTTACCACGTCCGTTGATTTTATTTTACGAAATCGCAATACGCTTCGTGCCTGTAAAATACAAATTCATTTATTTATTTAATTTTTTTTTCCTATATATAAATGTCAATTTCCTTTCACCCACCACCGTTATTTTATTTCTAACTGGCATTGTGATAAACGTCAAATTTAATTCCATACATTCAAAACAATACATAAACTCTATACATATATATTATAAATCAAAAAATGAATAAAAATATTCTCATACAAAAATATAAAGACCGTTATAGAATGAGAATAGAGCAGGAAAAAAAAAATATATTCCATATCACAATTATCTTTTATTTTTATATTTCTTCCGTGTATTAATCATAAGCAACAAATCGATAAGCTAACATTATATAGCCATCTAAACCTGTCCCCGTCCTACACATCAGGCTTTGCTGAGGTGGCGGTCATCGTGCTAAACCGGGTTTACTTTATGCGTCATGTATACGCATTTACCAACACCACTAACTACATATATATATATACATGCAAAAGCCAATGCTTTTGTCACGCAGCGTGCAAAGCACCAATCATTATCATCGTGTACATATATTTTAGACTAAAAGCTCCATCATTATCCCTCCTTTTAGGAATAATAATGCCGGAAACTTTTAACGATTATATATACGAATATATATGTATATATATATGATGAAGAACTCACACTTGGCAATGCTATGACGATATTTGCGTTGCCTTCTCCACGATAAATGTATCCATCAAGTATATTTGCATCAATCTCATCATATTTTATTATTATTTTATCATCCAATGGCAATTCTTGATCATTATCATCATTGATTCCTGCCATTAATCCAATGCTCATCATGTATTTATCGTCAAACTGCAAAATTATATATATAATATTATATAAAAATATATTTAATACATCTTTTGAATATATTTCATAATAATAAATGCGAATATATGATAGATATGTGTGTGTGTATGTATGTATATGAAGGAAGCAAATACACGGGGAGTGTGCACAAGTGCGCGTCAATCGAGGATGAAGAATTGCAGTTTGAGACTGTCTAGTTTTGTGCGAGGCCACAAAGTAACGAGAAGGCGAGGCCCCAACGTGGCCAGGGCAACAACCGCCGTTGACCTCCTCCACTATTCTCCGTTTCGTTTTATATACAAAACGAAAGATATATATGATGATGATTCTGCGTGCGCTTGTAGGTCGCACCAATTCCCCGATCGATATTAGCATGAATATATAAATATGGTACACTATAATAAAAAATATAACATTGATCTTTTATCGTGAATAATTATTTTTCATTGTATGAATTAATTAATAAATTTCAAATTGAATCATTGAAATAAAATGTAACAATAAATTATAATGATATAGGAATTATGGTAATGTGAGTTATAAATAAATAAAGTTACAATATATATTATTAATATTTTTGAAATTCCATAAGCACGAGGCCTTTGTTTTTATTATCTCTGTACAAAAACAGTCGAAAAAATTATAGATTTTTCATTCGTTAAAGATTTAATTTTTTCGAGCTCACGGCGTATATGTACAAGCGGGAAATTATAGTTTTGTAACTTAATAACTAAATATAATTATACATTGATATAATATAGATATAGTATTATTATAATAATAATAGTGAACCTACGTATCTAAAGGATTCGAGTGTTTCCTCGTACGAGTCTGCTGCATGTTTTCTTTTTTTCTTTTTTTAATGAATATTCATGTGTATAAATTTGTTTATTTGTGTTTTTTGTTCCATTCTGTTTATCTGTGCGCGGTGCGGCACCTCTGCACACTTTACGTCTTTTGTGTTTTACAATGTGTAAATTAAAATTTTTGGTTTTGTTTTTACAAGAGCTTCAGATAAATTGTATGGCTATATTACTTTTTGTTTTTTTTTTTTTTTAATAAAGATTTAATGCAATGGAAACAAATTTTTTTTTCTTTTTGTAATTTGTGGATAACGCTACGCCCTAATTGTTTTTTTTACTTTTGTTTTTATCGCTTTACCATGAGACAAATACAGCATCGCCCAATTCTTATATAAGTTCATCATACATATATTTTTTTTTATCGTTTATAATTTCTTTTCAGTACATACCATAATTTTAAAATTCGTATATCTACATTCTAGAATAGTATTTGTATTTTTCTTAATTAATATTTCGTATTCAAACACATGAAATCTTTCATATACATATATCTTTGTAATAATAGAATTGAGCGTTGCTGTTTTTGTTTTTCACATTCAATAATAAAAGTTTATATTTTTTTTCTTTTCGCTTAATTTTTTTCTTTTATCATCATCATCATCATCATCATCATTATCATCATTGTCATCAATACAATTATCGTCCATCATCCTACCAATCGTTTTTTAATTTTTTCTTTAAATCTTTATCATCTCCCCTAGCTTTCTATTTTTTTATTCCATTTATAATGTTCACTTAATTATTCGTTTTCGCTTTCTTCTGTCATACCAGCCGACCGTAAGAAAATAATAAAAGATGATAATAAATAATCATTCGCCTCTATTTGAATCAATGTCTTTCGATATATAATATGAAAAAAAAAAAAAAA